>APFE031276002.1:110407-252307 GCA_000404065.3 Pinus taeda | reverse complement strand
CATGGTTTTGGACGCGATGGTTTTTTGGTCCATGGTATTGGATGCTTCGGCATGTATAAATATGTATTGTAACATTGAAAGAAAAATAATGAAAAATCAAGCTGGTAGTCCCGGTTTTGGGATCAAATGGGAAATCTTTATGTATATGTGTTTTATGTGTTATGCTCTCACATTTTTATTTTTCCTGTGATTTAGAATTCGTATGCAGGTAATTTCTATACGGGGTTAAAACCTATAGTTTCCTTGTTTGGTTCCTCTCCTTCCTGATAGATCTTTGCTGCTTCTTCTTCGTCTGCCCAGCTTCAAAGGGCACATGTGGAATCAAATCAACATACTACTATCGAAGAATAGAGATCTATATTCATGAATAACACAAGACCAGATATGTGTTAACCATACAAATGTATATATAATCAAACATACAAGAATATGGAGGAAAAATTGAATAGCTTTATTAATACCAAGAAAAGCAGGAGGATTACAACCATATGTTCTGAGCCAGCATCATCCTCCAACAAGAAAGTCCTTCTTCACCTCAAGTAAAGCTTAGATCACCCAACACTATGAAGTTACATCAGAAAACCAACAACACTTCTCTACAATATACAAGATTCCAGCCTCTGGATCTCTGTGATGAGGGATCCATATATAGATGATTATGGGGAGGTGAGTCATCTTTTGGTGTTTTGATTTGTGTCCTCTCTCTGATAGTTCTTGATTCCACTTGGATACTGATGATCTCTTACTCATCCTTGGTCGAAAATAGAGAGGCAAGTGTCAGAGGGGAAGCTTATGGAAGATTCCATGATCTTCCACCTCGCAAATTGTCCCTGCCATTTGTCCATTCTCGACCATCGCACCCTAAAAAGGAGCCATTCAGTATGCATCACACCCTTTACACTAGGAAGGTGATATGCATCACACCCTCTGCACTGGGTATTCAGTATGGTCCAGTTTTGACCGTTTCTGAGCAGTTTTTAGTGGAGAACTTCTGGGAGATGATGTAATTAGTTGACCTTGTTCCTTTAGGTAGTGAAGCAACACTTTTAGGGACTTAGGAGCCCTCAGTTTATGGAAATTTATGATTGGGGTTGCAGTTCCCAAAAATGTCTATAACAATTTGGCTCTCGCAGAAGCCATGAAAACTAAATAAAATATGGAAAAGAAGAAGCGAGGCTATGCAATTGTTAGTATCAAGGACAAAAATGCATGCATAGCCACCCAGCTCCTGACTGGAAAATTAATGCGAAAGTGCCGCACTGATGAAGTACCAGCACTTGTGGTTGTGTTGGCCGAACAATGCATGGAGGGTGTCCAATTCAACTGGGCCACGTTCCTTTGTGAGGAATTTTTGATGAACTGCAAGGAAGCCTAAGAGCAGGGTAAGACCTTCCACTACGCTTGGTTGCTCTTATCCATTTTATTGGTAGCAGGCAAACTACTAGAAGATAACTAGTTCCTGAATATTGACTAGGACCTACCTGAGGCCATGAAGTATGCTTCGCTCTGGGCCACTAAGGAGACAAAGCGGATTCGTGCAACCAAGGTTTTTTGGGTACTGATGGAGGCGAGCATCCGAATGTGGATAAATAGAAGACCATGGTTATCTCCCACAGTGTACACCACTCTGCAAAGCTTTGAATAGTTTAAAGCGGACATGCATAACATTTATGTCTAGGTGCAGAAGGATCCAATAAAGGAATGGACGAAGCTCCCATTCATTGCGAATGACGACGCCATCTTCACAGCGTTGGAAACATGGCCTCCAAAGTGGTGCGCCCCAGACCTGGTAGGATTGGAAAGGGTCACAACTCAACAAAGGAAGAAGGATACCAAGTTGTGCATCACGCAGTTGGTCGAAAAGAGGCACCAAGAAAAGGCAACAGCAGAGGCAACTCCACAGCAGAAGCCGACTGATGAAGCAGCAACAGCGCAGATAACAAAAACAACAATAGTGCCAATAGAAGGGGCTGTGGTGAGCCGTGACATGTCCAAAGGGCAAGGGGCTAAGGACATAGACCTGGCCAAAGAATTCATAGAAACCACCTCGCGATAGTTGAAACGGCCGCATGTCCCTGAGAGACTGGTCCCCAGAAAGAAGGCTAAGGCATCGAAGATGTCCATCGACCCAATCACGCTTACAGAAGGTGATCTTTTTGACATCGGCGAAACAATTTGCGATGTCACTAAGGATGCACTCCAAGAGGCGATGACAGAGAAAAACACTATGTTGGGGGCGCTAAGTGTGCAACTACAGGAACTACAGGTGTAAACCCCACAAACAGGAACGATGGCCCCATATGTCACAACAGGTACATTAGAGGCGGAACAGATGCTGCGCACTTGAATGACCAACACTTTTGTGTTCCCCGAGGGTGCATTAGCAGTAGTGAATGAAGTTGACCGAGTTGTGGTGGGTAGGATTAAGGGACTGGGCTTAAACTTGGCTGCCCTTCAGTGAGAAACCTTGTATCAATTATAGGATGGGATCACAGCCGAGCTCCACACCAGAGAAGGCTGTGCACTACAAGTATCAAGCGAACAAAAGATCAATATGGAACAACTCACCCAACAACATGATGAACTGGTTGCACAGACTCAAGGACTAGAGTAGGTGGTAGACAATGCTTGTAGAAACGTCTCGGAATTGGTTGTCCCGGTAGATCTACCAGTAGTGGAGTGGATCCACCGACTGGAGATTGGATTTCGCGAGGCAAAGGAGGAAGCAACAAGGGTACAATTGGACCTCAACCTTCAGATTGCCAAATTGTGATTAAAGGTGCAGTCCTCTAGGCCCTAGAAAGTTAGGGAACAATGCGTTGGCACTATTAAGAAAGGGTTGGAGGAAATAGGATAGGCAGTACAAAACTGTACCGCTATGTTGGAAGAATCCTTCATGATCCTCACATCATTACAGGAGGACCCCAACATAAAGTGCCTGGAAACGGAGGCACGGGAGCTTCAAGTGCAGTATGACAGTGTGCGTGAAACGGTGCAGACAGTTGTCCTGACCCAGTAACTTGCGAAGCTACAACACGCAAAGGCGTTGGAGGAATAGGTGGATGCCGCATGGTAGAAGGAGGCCGTCCTTAAATCATACGTCCAGCCTTGGATTGATGAGGCCTTCCTCATCACTGCAGACATTGAAGGAAAGCTCGCATGGATGAAGGTGATGCATGACTTAAGATATGGATTTTCCCCTGACAGCGAGCATTCGACCGAGAGGATGGAGCAGATCCAGCAGACTGCATATTACTACGCTGCGAGCCTTCGAGAAGCACAGGAATGGTTGGAGGGGCTCCGTGCCAAGATCGCCACACCAGCAGAGTGACTCGAGACGAGTCACGATGATTGTGTTGGGGGTCTATTGGGCATAGAATCCACCCACAACAAGTTTTTGGGGCTCAAAGCCCAAGTTTTGGTCAAAGATGTTGTAAACTCTGCGAATTGTAGGCGTGGAGAGCGAAGTGTACAATTGAGTCATAGGGTTGTCCACCCTAAACATTGTATTGTAAATTAGTGTAAAGTTGGCCTACCCATGGTCCGCGGACCATGGGATTGTATAAATAGAGTGAGGCTCTAAGTTATAAAGTCAATGAAGAAAAGAGGAATAAATGAATAGAAAAGGCATGGTTCGAGCTTAGAGTAGAGTTCTATGTGTCTTGGGTTGTAGTAGTAGGAAAAGGCTCTGAAGCTGAGTGCGCAGAGGCCTAGTAGAGTCTGCAGCTGAGTGCACGGACCCTTGCAGTTGAGTGCGTAGGGTGGTGTCGGGTTTGTAAGCAATATTGAAGATTAATAAAAGAAAAGTTGATTTCTATTCCTATGTATTTGCTATGAATTATCTTCTTTATGTTTGTATTCGGTTATGTATTGTGCGCACTAATATAATTGATATATATGCTGTAATAACCATAAATATTATGCACACAAGTTAAGTAAATGGTTAATTAGCAAGGATCATGGGTAGTATATGGGTCGCAACCCGAGCAGGGCTACATGGAAGCTGCACCACAGGTCGCGAAGGGATCGCAAGTGCATGTAGCGACCGGTCAGATCGCGAACCTACAAAAGCCCATTAGACATCCTTAGGGTGTGGAAACCTGGTTCTAGCACCCTCCCATACTACTTCAGGTGAGACCTCAGTCCGCGCTCTGTGGATTGTTGCCGAAAGGGCCAGTAGTACCGGTATTCGCTTGGCTAAATCACCTCTGAACCTGGGTCAGCCCCCACTAAGCCAACATAAGATCTAGAAATCTAGTTGAGTTATTGTTAGTTCAACCCAATTAACTGAGCTCTAGCCATTATTTGATTTAGTTGAAGGCCAGTTGAGCAGTTATGATTGTTGTTAACTCACTGAACTCTTAGTTAACTAGTCAATCAGCTAAAAATAGACCTAGTCATGCATAGGATTCGAATTGCCTAGTTGAGTGGATGGAAAAGGCACATTTTTATTTATAATTTTATATTGTTGAGTCTACATTGCTTTTTCACTGAGAAGATGATGAATTTCGCAAGCTATTGTGCAAGGAAATAGGGAATTCTCCTATTTTTTAAGTGCTAATTCCTCCAAGATTTCACAAGGAAATAGGAGGTTGGATGAGGCTTGAATTAGCTAAGTATTGGTTAGAGGAGGTCACGAAGCAGGAGAACAGGATTGTAATGCAGGGTGTGCTTCAGTATCTAAGCAAGACATTGTAATTATTTCTCTTTTCATTTGAGCTAATGAAAAAGCAATGGAGGGTTTTTTCCTAGTTGGTTTCCCTTGTAAATCATTATGTTCTTGTGGTGTTTTAATGGTTGCATGTCATTGCATGTGTTTCTAAATTTTGATTTCCATTCAACATAATAGTAGAGGAAATTTGTAATCTCTCATTTTTAGTTGGAATTCATCAATATTAGAAAATTTATATTAATTTTTACATGGTATCAGAGCCCTAAAATCGTCTTAGAGACCATTGTTTCGAATTTGTTCTTCAAGAATTTCGAATTGCAGCTTCAGTAGCAGTTTTTTTCTTCAGATTTGGGAGAATGGATTTCAATGGACTGAGATTGGAGTATGCCCTAGAGTGTAGCTCAAATTTCATAGCCTAGAAGGACCAGATGGAATTAGCGCTTGATGATAATGGTGTTCTTGAATACACTCATATTAACATTAAAAATCCAGTAGCATCAGATGCACAATAGTTAGCCCAATGGAAGAACAATGCAAGAGCCACGAGGATCATTCCAGAAGCTGTGAGAGACCATGTGGTCTCAAAAATACATGGTAAATTGTTGGACGCCTAATCCTCAATGGGTTAGTGTGGAAGCTGAATAGACAAAAGGAGTCCAAGAGACCTTGGGATGTGGAACCCAACAGTCACATAATGTACTAGAAATGTATATCATTTGTTAATAATAAAAGATGTACTCTCATGTTTTATCTTTCATATTCCTTTGCTGCCTATGTGTGTTTAACATGGTATCAGAGCGGGCGATCTCCTGCCCTGCTCAAATTTGAGCCGTTTGTTTTGTGGCCTCTATGTGCATATCAATTATGACATTTCTATTCACTGTCCATAACACTCCATTAATTCACTGACAGTCAGAAATTTGATGATTTTACTCTTTCGATTCCTTGGATTATCTCTCTGTTGCGCCTAATCAAAATTCATGCACATCTGCTATAACGTATTCTGCTTCCACTACCTTTGACCATTTCTCTATCAAGTCTACACCTTCTGTGGCAGTGTCATATATGTGTTTTTTTGTCAAGACTGTGCCTTCTGTCTAGACTACGCCCTCTGTCATATGCATTTTTAAGTAAATGCTGAATTTTGGTGTTCTTAAAGGTGGACGTCGATGAAACGGCTGAGGTGAGCGCAGAATGGGACATTCGAGCAATGCCAACCTTCATTTTCATGTTCTTGGTATGAACTTATGAAACCCCAACTTTATTTTTGAAGCCCATGAATGTTGTGGATTGCATAAGGCATCTCCAGCGAATAATTGAAGGTTATGTTTTTTCTAGAGCTCTGTGGTTTATTTCCTATGTTTTTAATAACATTATCTCTTCTTCGTGTATCGAAAGAGATGCTAGCAAAGATCACTGAATTCTATAATACGTCCAACTCAGAGACCCAACACCACTATAGACTAGTTGTTATCATCTATGCATGAGACTAGGAGACTATTCGAACCTTTTCATTATGCATGTTGATGAGTTGATCAATCTCCTCGAGTTGTTGTTGCATCTGGCCTGTCAAATCATCCCCCAAGAAAGATAACAGAGTCAAAGAAGAAGAGTAGAGACATTTGTATTTGCATTCCGGGCACTTGTGGAAGTGGAAGTTTGATTCAATCTGCTACTATCATCATATGATAGTTGCAGACTTGTGGAAATGAAACCCATAGACTGGGGAGGCAAAAACATAGGAAGAGGAGCTATTGTTGTTGTTATATTATTATCCTTCTACTGAAACTCTGGCATGTTCATGCCCATGCCCATATTCATATTCATGTTCATGTTTTTCATATTCATTAACGTGAGATGTTGTGAAATCTACTGCCTCTGTAGTTGTGTTAATAAGATTTCATCTTCCCTTGGCCTCTTTCAGGAACTAGAGATATTGCAGGTAAGTTCACTTTCTGGGTTGCTGAAAACTGTACCGTTCAAGACCTGTGTTTAGGAGCAGGCGGAGCAGCGTTTGGAGGTTGTGTGGTATATGTTGTGGTATACAACATTTTACGCCTCTCCATACCCTGACTACCCGCATACATCATTCTTTACCACCATTACCATACCCGGCACTGATTCCACTACCGCTGCCTGTCGGAGCGAATTCCACTTGTGCGACTGCTATGGAGGAACTCTCTCCACTGATCCATGTCCCCACGGCGGGAGGGTTGAGCAAATCTACAAATTTGGATTACCATACTTGTTATTCCTGTTATACTGGAGTGAATGCATGTTATGCCTGGTGACGTTGAACCTCCCTCCATTATGTTGATCGTACTAGTATCGACTCCCCGTTATCTCATATTACGAGCCTGACTATATATTGACTCGTGAATGTAGATTGACTCTCATTTTGTTATAATCACACCCATCCACCTTCTGGAACCTCCAGCTTCCTTACCACTCTCATGCTATCCTTGGTATCATTATTATTATTTGTGTGTTGACTGCATATACGTTGTATGTACTACACATATGCTAACTCTCCCATAGTCCCTAGTGGTATTCCCATATTTCATCATTGAATATATAATATATATATATATATATATATATAATATATATATATATACACACACACACACATATTACCCTATTATGCTGTCCATATATCTATACGTTGTCTCCTTGCCATGTCATATAACCGTGTCCACTTGTAAAATCAATACATTACTTGCTTCAATTTTGAGCCAACCTGGATGTGGTTTAATACCACCATTCTGAGTTAGAACGACACCGTTCTAATAACACTAGTTTTCAAACAACTCCCATACTAATCATACGTTCATCCTGTTACTAGAGTCTATGAAATGTTCGACGAATTTTACCAAGAAGCATATTTTTAGAGTAGAAAATATGCACAAAACATTAGCATTTGGGGGCATGACAGGCAAAGAGAAATTAAAATCATGATAGAATGCAAAGGGTTCTAATGGAGCTTCAATATCCAAGAGCTTGATAGCTAGAGGCTCAAACTAAGATTCATATTGACACAATGTTGTTGTGACTATTTTGCAAGGGTGGCAAATGTGTTCCTATATATCTCGTGTGGAAAATGTCCATGCTAAGAACGCTGCTCCAACTGCAGGAGGTGGAACATGACCAGAGATATGTGCTCCACCATTTGAGTTTGAATTGGAATTATTCTCCATGTATGTGAACCAAGAAGGGCGAGAGGCATCATGTACTGCTGTAGTTGCACTTGAAGGAATGCTAATAGATGCAAGTTCTTTTGGCTTTTGATCATAAAGATCCTCCTTTGGCTTAGTTGTAAGATTTTTTGACACCAAGCCCACCATTTTTATTTCCAACAATTCTCTTTGCTACCAGTGGCTTTTTAACTGTACTTACAATAGCTGGAGGTGGAAGACCTACTTCAGCTTTAGAAAGAACTGCTTGAGAGACATTGCTGCAGTTTTTTGATATTCTAGAAGAATTATATTAAAGAGATAGTTTTGATGAGCTAATGAAATTGGGTGCCAGAACTTGGTCTATTGTAGATGCTATTACTGAGATTATATGACTATATCAGGTGTTGAGATATAAAAGTTTTCAGTAAGAACCAATCTGCATTATCTAGTTTGTTGACTCCTTGGAAATTTTGAGAAAGAAAGAATTATAATGTTGAATGAATACTTAAGTTGCTTCCTGGTATGCTTCAAGACTCTCTTGGACTCCTGTAAAGTAATTCAAGTTCATCCGGTTGTAGCATCTTCGAATTCTACCTGTTGCTTCTTGTTGCACACTGATCATTTGCTGCAAATTTATAAGGATATTGTTGTGTACTGTGAGTGGGCATTACTCTTTTGCATTGAGCAGTAGTTGTGATCAGTTTTTAAGGTGTAAATCTGACATTAAAAAAAAAATGGCCAGAATCAATGAAGTATTAAAGTTCCTCAAAACTCTGATATTGTCTACCACTCATGATACATTAAAAATCAAAAAAATTTCTCTCACAGACATTCAGGTTTGTCTATAAAATGCACAAGAGAAAATTGATTTTTTGTAGCTCGAATCTCAGCTACAGCAAGAAGAATTAAAATAGAGGATTCATTCTGAACCTGTTTCTATTCAAAAGTTTGAAACAAACTCCCATAAAGTAGCAATTGTACATGCAGATGCACAAACTCAATCTGCAATTCCCAAGCCCATCATTAGACCTCGGGAAAATATTGTCCACAACAAGCACAGAACTGGTCTTGGATATGACAAGGACTTGTCCTTTCATATTCCAGACTACTCAAAGCCCATTCAGTTTTAGAGTGCTAGATTCACTCATGATAGTCCACCTTCAACTGTTCTAGATTCTGCCCCTCTTCCACAGCAACAACAACAACAACATATTATGAAATGCCAACACTATGACCGAGTTGGCCATTTGAAAGATCACTGGTTTGATCTTCATCCATGTAAGCATTGTCATAAAACCACCCATTCTTCACACAGATGCTTTAGAAACAAATGTCTTGCGAGAACACAGATTCATCTTGGATGGATTGCTTCTTGGAAATGGGCATCAACAGCCAAGAAGATATTCCAATCGCATGTCAGAACTTGTTCTAGAGTATTGAACAGTCTTGCAGTTGAGTTTTCTCCGTCATCTCACCTTGTATCTGATAGGGGGGAAATGATGATCATCTACAAGCTTCAAAGTCACATCAAGTGAGCCTGAGCCACAACCTGCCACACCAATTTTAGAGTTGTAGCCAGAGACAAAGATGCCCCTAAATATGCCTTCAGTTGGTAATTTGGGGCACTTCCTCTAGCAGAAGACTTCAACTTCTTGTTAGTTTCGGAAGTATTCCAGGAACGAAATTGAGGACACTTCCTCTAGCAGAAGACTTCATCTTCTTGCCAGATTTGGAAGAGTTCCAGGAATTGCATTAAGCATTCTAGAGTTGTTGGTCATCCTTAAACCATCACAGGTTGAGACTTCCCTTTTTAGGTTGAAGTTCTCCTTTTTATGCGAGGTGAGACATCCCTTTATTGGTTGAAGGTTTCCCTCTTCAAAACAATAGGAGCACTTCCTCTAGCAGAAGACTTCAGCTTCTTGCCAGTTTTGGAAGAGTTCCGATAATTGCACTAAGCATTCCAATGTTGGTGGTCATCCTTAAACCACCACCCTTTATACCAACATTTCAACGAGCACATTCAGCCTAGTGCTGCCATGAATTTTTTCACATTTTGTATTAAAGCTCTCTTCTTGGACTCATACATAACCCTTCAGGTTAAGGGGGGGAATGTTGGACACCTAATCTTGAATGGGTTAGTGTGGAAGCTAAATAGACAAAATGAGACCAAGAGACCTTGGGATGTGGAACCCAACGGTCACATAATATACTATAAATGTATCTCATTTGTTAATAAAAGATGTACTCTCATGTTTTATCTTTCATATTCCTTTGCTACCCACGTGTGTTTAACATAAAAAACACCATTTTCTATGTGGAATACACTAACTAAGATATTTGAAAATAGCAATGACCATAGAAAATTGGCCTTGAAAGATAAACTTCGAAAGATTACGATGCAAAAAAATGATACCATTCCACAATATCTCTCTAGATTCACTCAAGTTCAAGATGAGCTTCAAGGGTTTGGGGAGATCGTTGTCGAAGGTGATCTGGTGAGCCTCTCTCTTCTAGGCCTTCGAAAATGTTGGCATAGCTACCAGGACCCTATGAATGTAAGGGAAAAATTACCAAAGAATAGAACAAGAGAAGAGATCAGGAGAAATACCAAAGATGGAGTAACATCCAAAGAAGAGGAAGAAGACTTTTATCTATTTTGAAAAGGAATGAAGGCCAAGGTCAGTAAGAAACAAGGTGAGTTTTATTCCACCCAGAACAATTTCAAGAAGAAGGAACTCAACAAAATAAAATGTTTTCACTTCCATGAATATCTCGAATGTGTAGAATTTTGTTCACAAAATCTTCGTTTTATGTCGAATTAGAGTGATTAAAAATACAAGTTGAAGTGAATTCATATTTCTAATTCCAATATAAAAAAAAAAAAAAAAAAAAAAAAAAAAAAATAAAATGGTTTAAAATGATATGTTAAAAATGATGAGAAGTACCATGTTTGATAGAGCTTCTTATGAATTTGTTACTAGACTAACAATCACTATTTGGAGTGTAAAGTTTTCGTTAAAGATCGGATAGATGTCATTCCACTTGGAGATTAAAATAAATTATTTTTTGTATATCTAGTAGAAATATGTTTTTTAAATTCTTAGGTTTGATATCACAAAATTGCTAATGAACAAACCTAGGAGGCAGAGTTTCACTATGCTGATTTTAAGACATGCAGTCACTAAATGTGGCATATATTTTTCACGTAGCCTTAAAATGAGATGATGAAAATTGTGTAATAAACTAGACTTGAATATATATATCCCATATAAACATGTTTTTGAAATAATATGATTTGATATGTGAAATATTCCAATTAACAATCAATGCCTAAAATTGTCACCATGTAAATTTTTTGGCAAGAAGATAGTATTTTGAGCATAAATTTTTCATATGATTAAGATTGAGGTGATTCAAATTGATTTGGAAACTATATTTCAAGGGCTATCTTCTTTATAAATATCTATAAAATATTTTCCATTAGATCCCTTGAATCAAGGTTTTACTAACTCTATCCTCAAAATTTCTCTTGAGATCTATTGTTTATTTTGATTATATCATTTTGATTTGTGATCCAAATTGAAAATTTCAAAATGGATTCAAAAACTAGATTTCAAGAGATACCTTATTTAAAAACATTCTTTAAAAATGATCTTATATGGTTACCCAAAATAGGATTATTCGTATTTCATTTTGCCATGAAATCCTTCCAAATGAACATTGAACAATGATTTGAAGAATTATTCATGATAGTTTGAACCAAAAGTATTATTGTGAACTCATTCTACCTATTTGTTTATTTATTCTATTCTATCCTACTCTATTGTAGAAAAATAAGTAATTCTCTTAAGTATAAGAGAATTTCTAATGCATCCATTTGCGTAACAATATCATAAGTAGAATCACATCCAAGTTTGAAAAATATACCTCAATGAATACTTGGACATGAAAAGTTAGTTGATCATAAAGATTTTATGATAAGGAATGTTGAAAAATGGAGTGTTGTTATGGCCTAATGACTAGTTGAAACCAAGTTTGAGTGTGATCTTTAATTCTTTGATTCTGCTCAATTGTCATAACACAAAGTTCTTCTTGTTAAACTTGTTCAAAATCAAGAATGCACAAGGGATATTGTAATACATATCCTAGATATTCTTCAATTTCTAGCTCTATTGTTTTTATATATCATATGTGATCCATAACTGATTGATATCCTTACAAAGATAACTAGATGAAGCTTCTAGGTTCTCTTCTTGTGGATCCTCTTCATGGATGCTTTGTTTCTCTTGTATCTTTTGAAATGAAGATTCATCCTTAGTGGCCATTATAAATTATGGACAAGGATTTAAGAAGATCCTTGTGGTGGCATACCCTCCTTATCTAAATGACTTCTTTAACGTCATGTTTTGTGGATCTTTGGTTTGCAAATGGAGTTTGTAGTTAATGAGTTTTTGTTAGTGGTTGGGGTTTTGTTTTGGGGATCTATCTTTCTAATTTCTATGCCTAAGCATGAATAACCATAGTGAAAAGTGTTTTTTTTTTAATGTTTTATTGTTGTGGTTTTTGTTTTTTTTGTTTTTATATGTTTTCTAAACAATCTTCCTAACTAGATCTATCTAGGTATGCTTCCCCGACAATAGTGCAAAAAATGTCAGTCTAATTTATGGATTTGAATTAGAGCATCTATTTTACTTATCAATCTGGTTTGGTAAACTTAGAAGCAAACAAAAGTTAATGTAATCTTAGATTAAATTAGTGTAGGAAGTAGTTGTTTAGATGAAAATAATGGAAATTAATATGAAAAATATAAAATTACTGAAAAGAAAGCATTAAAATTTTAATCTAGAAGCAAGAGTGCAATGCATATTTGTGGAGCATAGTCAACGGGGAAGAGGCTCTAACTTAGAGGTCCTAGTTATCCTTCCTCACTATCCTTATTCGAACAAGATTAGTTCCACCATAAAACATAATGTAACCAAAGTAGTAGAGATCAAATTCATAAAAAAAATTTCCAATTCAATTCCTAGCTCACAAGGAAGACGCTCCATATTGGAGACCTGGGTTGTCCTTCCTTATTCAAACTAGTCAGTGAAAGGAGATAATAACCAAATCAAGAAAGTAGTAAAGACACAATTTCCAGTTCTGTTCTTAATCTAGAAGGAAGAGGATCTAACTTAGATTCCTTGGTTGACTTTCCCTACTTAAACCAATTACTGAAAGGAAATTATGAACATGGCATATGATGAATCTATTCAGAAAATATTCACAAGAAATTATAAAGGAAACAACAATCTAAAGTACTCACAATTATGCACAAATTTACATTGTAGTGTACGTAGATCATAATGGGGTCCCTCCACCCTTTCTTGGTACACTTGAAACTATCAACTATAGTAGATAAGAAATCACATCCCATAGCAAGAACAACAAGAAAATATAAGACATGTTCCTCAAATTATATTCAGAAATAGAGAAGTCTCAATAGTCATAATACATGTTCATAGTTGTTGAATAGTTATGCTTAAATAGGCCAAAAATATAACAAACTCAACTAAAGTATTGAAGAGGGAGTCCATACAGGTTGCTTGATTTTAATGAATTTGTGGAAAACCTGTGAGTAGTTTAGAAACCAACGTTTCGGACTATCTTGGTGAGTCCATCATCAGGGCAATGAGATTGCTTTTGAGAAGAGAGAATGAATTTCTTAACCATATTAATAGTTATTGATATGGTTAAGAAATTCATTCTCTCTTCTCAAAAGCAATCTCATTGCCCTGATGATGGACTCACCAAGATAGTCCGAAACGTTGGTTTCTAAACTACTCACAGGTTTTCCACAAATTCATTAAAATCAACTAAAATAGCTGTAACAACCTATGAGAGTCCTAATCCATCTAATCAGGTCAAACACATAACTTTTGTTTCACAAAATATGGTAGGATTCCAAAAAATCACAAAATTGCCCATTAAATCAAGGGATTTTCTGGGTGACTGGTCAAGTTTGACCAGGTTTGACCAGGCCTATTAGGTAGCAGAGGCCCCGCGTTATGGTTTTGGGGCTCAAAGCTTGAAATTTTGGGTAAATGTATGGTAAAGACTTTGCGAGATGCGCGGAGCGCGAGGTGTAATGAGTCAAGTCAAAGGGTTGTCTGCCCAAAAATAATGTAGAATAAGTCAGCCTACGCGAGGGTAATGAGTCAAGTCAAAGGGTTGTCCACCCAAAAATAATGTAAAATAAGTCAACCTACCCATTGTCCGTGGACCATGGAAGTGTATAAATAGAGCAAGGCTCTATGGTTAGAAGTCAGTTTTTGGTAAGTATTATTTTTGATCTAGAATGTAATGGGTTTATGAGGCAAGAAGTCTTGGAGCGTCTGTAAGTCCAAGTCAAGGGAGTTGGGAGAGAGATAGAGGCTCTGCAAATGTGTGCGTAGAGGCCTAGTAGAGTCCGCAGCTGTGTGCATGGACCCCTGTAGCTGAGTGCGCATGGAGGATTTAGTTGTACTGAAGAGAAGATCAATAAAGATAATAGTTTCTGAATCATTGTGTGGTTTCTTGCGGATTTGTCTGTTGCTTATGTTCTGAATTTATGCATGATCTATTATATAGGTTTATATCTTTCTTTATAATTGCGCACCTGGGGTTTCAAGTTTAAATGTTTGCTTAAATATTGTAATAAAAAGCTCAGATCTATAATAATTAGGTTAATAAGAAAGTGTGTCTGTGCAGATCTACGCGAAAGCCCGATAATTATCTAGAGCGGCGCTAGGCCACAGAATGGTTTGTGACCCCTCCAGACCACATCAAGACATCCCAAGGGTGTGGAAACCTAGTTTTAGCACCCTCTTTTGCTACCTTGGGTGAGACCTCAGTTTGTGCTTCACGTGCTATTGCCAAAAGGGCTAGCAGTTGCGGGATTTGTTTGGCTAATAACTCTTCTAAACCTGGATTAGGCCCTAATAAGCCAAAAAATGGTTTTGTTGCCGGGACCAGGATCTACCTAAGGGATGTCTGATGTCGGGACACTGGAACCCTACGAAGAAAGAACTTGAAGACTGGTTGGATCAGAAGCTTCACGAGTTCGTGGTTCAAGAAAACAGAAATCCACGGATATTAGAAGAAAGGTGGTTGGATCGTTACATATACACAAAGATCCACGAGATTTTCTTTGCATCATTCTCGATAGAGTTGTACGAGTGGATCACGAAGCTAGCTGATAGCCTGAGAAGGTGCAGTCTAGATCAACCCATTGTGTGAACCCCAGAATTGGTGCGCAGGCTAGAAGCATCTGAAGATAAAATCACACGCGCAATAGATCACTAGCTAGAGTGGATAATAGGAGGGTTTATCACTGAGTTCGCGATAGACACAACTATTAGCTATAGTGAAGCAGAAAGGAACTTTCTCTAAGGACCGTGGGGTAAGTACATCAAATCGTTGAATACTTGGATTAAAATGTTGTTATGTGAAAAACGAATTATGTGCACTCATTAATGTCCAGCGTAACGCGGAGCGGAAGAGGCTACCAAGGAGCCGAAGGATTAGAGAACAGTCCTTTGATTTCTATTTCACGAGAAAGTGAGGAGGAGCTCATGGGGTTCTCTCCAGGAAGTGCAATCTGGTTGATTAAGCAATGCTTTCCACTGATACCACCTCTGCCCACGCCATCACCTACTTCACCTACATCAAGTCCATCTTCACCAACCCCACCTCTGCCACCACCAAAGGTTGGGATGGCGAGTGTAGTCAAGTTTCTAGTATTTAAAGGTGTAGGAAATGAGGAACCAGGTTAGTTATGGTTTGTGGTAAAGGTTGTATGGGAAGCCCAAGGCATAACGGATGATAACATCAAAAAGGCTACTTTGGTTAGTGCGTTACAGGACCGTGCATTGATGTGGTATATAAAATACTCAAGCGATCATGCAAATGCAGGAATAGCGGCGATCTAGGATGCATTGAACAGAGAATTTGGTTGGCCAAAATCAGAGACACAGTCGATCATTGGGTTCAAGGAGATCATGATGTTACCTGGTGAAACCCCGTGGGATCTGGATAAGAGATTGAAAAGCACAATCCGCGAGGCTAACATGACATTGACGGATGCGCAGCACTGCGCATGGTTTGTGGTGTCCTTGACACCACATCTGAGGACGACGCTATCACAGAAAAATATCTCAACCCAAGCCAAAGCATTAGAGACTGCAATGAGGTTGCACGAAACCCCAATACAGGATCCGGGGTTGGAAGTTTAGTAAATACACAGGCAAATACAAAACCTATGCTTAGAGATGCAAAGTTTGAAACAAGGACAGGCACCTCGGATAGAAGTGTGAGGTGAGGTGTATCAAATGTAAGGGCCAGGGCCATGATAAGGATCACTGTCTGGTCTTTGCGAACTATTTGGCGGCGGGGGACCAATACCATTGCGACCAAAGGTATAAGCAGGGCCAAGTGTAGCGCTCTCACTCTGGTGCGTGATCTGTCAGGTGGGAGAAAAGCATGCCATGGACAACTGTCATCTATTACAGAACCTAAGACAACCCCCCCAACAGTTATTTTGCAACTTTTGTAGGGAAATTGACCACGATGAAAGAAATTTCCAAAGTTATGAGTTTTTGATGGATCGAACACTGAAATTATGAGTTGTTGATTGGAGGTGTGTGGGCAGGATCCAGCCGCAGCAATAGCACGGGGCGGATTCTAAGGACGCGGATGGGGGCGAGGGGGAATGGGACCCAAACATAGACGAGGACAATTAATCTGCTATAATTGTGGAGGACCGGGGCACTACGCGTGTGATTACATGAACCCGACCAGATCCTGTTGCCTGTACTGGTACCAATTTGACCACGAAGCAGTCAATTGTCCCACGCTAATTACTTAGATGCGGGAAAAATGGGTGCTTCCGTCTACTCCCACTCAGAACGTCTAAATGATGAAGGTTGAACCATGCACGAAAGACCCTAACATGAATATGATGCTTAGAAGTGGTGAAACTATGGGAGAAGATAAGGGGAAGCAACCAGAGGAGGATGCATGGGTTCACAAGGCTCCCACAAAACAACCAGAAGTTGATTTGGAGCACATGAAGGAAACATTTATGGAAGCGAAGAAGAACTTCACGGAAGCTTCTACTTTGGGTAGCAAGGGTCAAATAGAATCAGAGAGGGATACCTCTACGCTAACTACCTTCTTAGAGACATGCATGAAGCTACTACGAGATACCAAAGCGATGAAGGGATTACAAGAGTTGATAACTAGGTGCACAAGATTGGATGAACCTCGAATGGTTTGGAAGTTCAGCAAGCATGCCTTGTGAACTGGGCGGGAAATGCGATTGACTGCCTAGATTGGGGAATATGAGATGGATCAGGTTGTTCTGGACTTGGGGTCAAATGCGAATGTCCTACCTAAATAGACCTGGGAGCGCATTGGCAGGCCCACACTACAATGGTCTCCTATCCAATTGCGGATGGCGAACCAACATAAGATCTTTCCTATGGGAAGACTGCAAGGAGTTACAGTAGACATCGACAGTGTAAGCAGACAAACCGATTTTGAGGTCATAGAAATTGTGGATGATAGTAAGCCATACCCTGCATTGTTAGGGATAGAATGGGCAACGGATATGAATGGATTCATCAACCTAAAGAAACGAAAAATGATATTCGAGAAAAAATCTCTCCGCGTAGTGGTCCCGCTGGACCCAGTTGAAGGGGCGTGTTATACTAAACCAGTGTGTGACAAGGACAACGACGATGAATTGGATTGTATTTACTAGATCATAGCATAAGATCATGATTGAGTGAATCCGATAGCAGACGAACGAATCTCATGTGATCGTGACAATTCCTGCACATCAGACTCAGATGAAGAGATTAATCGGTGGGAGAACTGATTGCATGAGGTAACGACACTAAATTGTAATATGATGGTTAGATCACTACGTCGTGTAACGATGGAAGCAAGGGAGTGGCCAACTGATGAGGATGCCACGAAGGTGGAGGAATCGGTTGACCAATGCGAAACGATGAATCTGAGACAAAAGTTGTAGGATGCCCCTGTAGAGGCACCGTGCACGACAATTGCTCACGAATGGAGTACATGCCCAAAGATTCAGTGAAAGTGGCATGGATATCAGAGGCAGGTGTGTGTACGAGTTGGAGGGAAAAATGGGGTAAGCATCCATCACCAGCGTAGGGTGCAGGTGTATGTGGTACAGACACCCAACCAAATCAGAATCACAAGTCCACCACAGCAATCCAGTTCGCCAGCGGCCCGCGACAAAGTCAGGAGGGGAATAGGGGGAAGCATGCTCAATGTCCGCTTGAGAAAACGACCCACTGGGAAGTTGCGGATGCCACGGGTTCGATGGGCCTATAATAGAAGGGAGGCACAGATGAAATTATCAATAATTAGACAAGAGGGAGCCCAGAATAAGTGGGGTAGTAGCAAGCCTCACAAAATCAAGGAACTATGGGCATGGCTAAGAAAGGAAAGCGCGCTAGTTGGGGAGGGAATTAGCAAGATGAAAAATAGCGATGCCCAAGGAGGCCGTGTGAGTTTGCACATAAGGGAATCAGGCCCGGTCGGGTATCCCGCAGAACAAGAACGAGCCGCGACCCTGCTATCATGGTTGTGCCCACACCTACGGAAGAATACACCCCACACAACGACGCCCGAAGAGATAATGGCTACAAAGGCACTCGGAAGGTGCTCATAGCCTGGCCTAGCAGGAAAGTTGAGAAATCACACCAGGGGTGTGACCACCTGACTAGCTGTAGAAAGCATAGTCTCAGCGCCCCAAGCTGTTGAAAGAAGGCATGGGGCTATAAACAAGTCTGCAGGAGGCCAACACGCAAAAAGGTTATGTAGAGAGTCATTCAGTCCACAAGATAGCGACTGCACCCGAAAGACTGCACTACTGCACAGAAAGGTCGAGAGGTGACCATTAACACCACTATTCCTGACAAGAAAGTTGAGTTACATCAGGGAGGAGCGGGCGGCGGGCCATTAAGATGAAAGTTCTGAGCTAGATATGAAAAGATCTGCCACCTAGACGTTGTTAATAAACTAGAACTGGAGAAGGCGGGATTACTTAATCTAAGATGGATACCCCACTATCACCGCGTGACCATCACCATCTTTGTTATTCAACAATTAGTATGTTTGGTACATGATGGGTATCTCTAGTTGGAGGAGCCAATTCCTATCATAGTTGATTTAGTACACCGGATTACCCACTTTCCTGTTAAAGGGAACAACCCCACAAACATAGCCGGAACAAGTAGCGATGTGGGTCTCACAGAAACGATGAAGGCTAAATATAAGTTGGAGAAGCAGAAGTGGGGGTATGCAATAGCAAACATCAAAGACTGAGGGGTGCGAATCGCCACCCAATTACTAGCCAATAAACTAATGAGGAAATGTCGTGCATATGAGGTGCCAGCTTGTTATGAAACCAGCTCAAGAAAATATAGAAAAGATAGATCAACGCCTCAGAATTCAGCCTCTTCGAGGGGGCAACCTCCTTTACATTACATAAATGAATAATTCTTGGATGATACAAATGAAAAGACCTCCTTTCTATATATAGGAGTCTAAGGGGTCATTATTATAATCAGAGCCTACATAACATATATGTAAGGGCACAATAATAACAATAGTGGGCTTCTATGGGGCACAATAGTAATAATATGGGCACTACATGGGTACATCAATATAATAAGGGGGTTGTACTAATAATAATAAGGGGTTACACTAGTAGTATAGGGGCCTAACACAGCTCTTGTCATTGCACTTAAGGAACAATGTGCGAAAGGGGTTTAGTTGAAATGGGCACAGTTCTTATGCGACGAATTTTTGAAAAATTGTCAGGAAGCACAAGACAAAATTAAGACATTTTATTATGCATGGTTGCTACTATCAATCCTTCTGGTTATAGGAGAACTACCATAGGGTAGCCAGTTTCCCAGCATTGAAGGCAGCCTACTTGAAGCAGTGCGGTATAATTCACTCTAGGCTACAAAGAACACAGCGAGGGTTTCTAACATCAAGGTTTTTTGGAACTTCATGGAGGGGAGTATCTGGACACAGATCACTCACAGGCCACGGATGTCTCCAACAATCTACAATAATTTGTAAAGCATGATCGAGTTCAAAGCAGACATGCATAACTTATATATTCGAGCACAGAAGGATCCAAAGCGAGCATGGGTCACGCTTCCATTCGTTGTAATAGATGATGCTATTTATGAGGTATTGGCAGCATGGCCTGCAGAGTGGCATGCCCCAGACAAGGTCGTACTAGAAAATATGGTAGCGCAACAGCGAAAAAAGGAAATATAGCTATGACTCACTAAATTGGCAGAAAAGACACATCAGAGACAAGAGGCAGCCTCACAGTAGGAGGCAACCAAGGAAGTGATAGCTGACAAGATCACGGTAGATCAAGAAATATCCTTAGACCAAGACATGCAAAGGGAAAGGGAGACACAGGAATGCACAGGCCATCTTACAGAATCAACCCAAGCCAAGAGGCCGTGCAGCAAGGAATCGCCGCACACACGCAAAAAGTCAAAAACAACAAAAGCTTTGGAGAAAGAGTTTATTGATAGCACAAACTAGTGAGTAATGTCCCTACCGATGCATTGACGACACTGATCACAGAGTATACAACTGTGTTGGGGGAGATCTGCGCATAGTTGCAGGCATTACAAGTGCAATCCCTAGGCGAGTAATCCTAAAATTAACAGAGGACACAGCCGCAGCAGAGAAGATGGTGCACACAACCACAATGAACACCTTAGCATGGCTAGCAGGTGCTGTATTAGCAAAAGTAGAGGGGGACGTGCGTAGTTGGGGTTTGAATCTGGCTGCTTTTCCTAGAGAAACCCTATACCAACTACAAGATGGGGTAACCACTGAGCTTCGTGCCAGGGAAGGCCGCGCCCTTCGAACATTGATGGAGCACAAGGAAAATATAGAGTAGGTTAGTCTCTAGTGAGATAATTTGATCACACACAACCAGGAAGTGGAACAGGTTGTGATGGAAGCTTGCAGCAAGGTACCAGAGTTAGCTATCCTAACTAAACTTCCAACAACTGACAAGATTCATCGCATGGCCATAGGATTCCGTACAGCCCAAGAGGAGGCCATGAAGGTTCAATGGGAATTAAATTTACAAATTGTTGAGCTAACACTGAAGGCACAGCTGACCACATCGCTGGAAATTTGGGAGCAGCACCGTGGTGAAATTCAAGCAGGACTGGAAATGATAAAGCGCGCTGTCCAAGATTGCTCGAGACTGTTAGATCAATCCCTCCTTATGCTCACTTCCCTCCAGGAGGACCCAACCATACAAAAAGTAGAAACCGAAGCGCGGGAGTTGCAACAAGCTTATGACACTGTCTGAGGGACTGCGCAGACGGTTGCTATCACGCAGCGGTTGGCTAAAATGAAGGAGGCCCAGGCTCTCAAGGCACAAGTTGATGCCTCGCGACAAAAGGAGGCAGTGCTTAAAGAACGCATCCAGCCCTAGCTTGATGAAGCATTCGCAGTCTCCACAACCATCAAAGGAAAGTTAGCGCACATGCAGGAAATATATGATCCTGGACAGGCAACTGTAAGTGATACGGTTGCATCAGCGGCTTGCATAGAACAGATATGGAGGATAGCGGTAGAGTTTATTGCAAGCACAAGTGATGTGCAGAAATTGTTGACTAACCTCCGTGCGAAGAACCACACCAGCCGAGTGACTCGGGATAAGTCACGATGATTGTGTTATGGGACTATTAGGTAGTAGAGGCCCCACGTAATGGTTTTGGTGCTCAAAGCCCGAAATTTTGGGTAAAGGTATGGTAAAGAATCTGCAAGATGCATAGAGCATGAGGTATAATGAGTCAAGTCAAAGGGTTGTCTGCCCAAAAATAATGTAAAATAAGTCAACCTGCCCATGGTCCGTGGACCATGGAAGTGTATAAATAGAGTAAGGCTCTATGGTTAGAAGTCAGTTTTTGGTAAGTATTATATTTGATCTGGAATGTAATGGGTTTATGAGGCAAGAAGTCTTGGAGAGTCTGTAAGTTCGAGTCAAGGGAGTTGAGAGAGAGATAGAGGCTCTGTAGCTATGTGCGCAGACCCCTACAGCTGAGTGCGCAGGGCAGATCTGGTTGTACTGATGAGAAGATCAATAAAGATAATAGTTTCTAAACCATTGGTGGTTTCTTGCGGATCTGTCTGTTGCTTATGTTCTGAATTTATGCATGATCCGTTATATGGGTTTATATCTTTCTTTATAATTGCATGCCTGGGGTTTCAAGTTTAGATGTTTGCTTAAATACTGTAATAAAAATCTCAGATCTATAATAATTTGGTTAATAAGAAAGTGCGTATGTGCGGATCTATGCAAAAGCCTAATAATTATCCAGAGACCCCTCCAGACCACATCAAGACATCCCAAGGGTGCGGAAACCTAGTTCCAGCACCCTCCCCTACTACCTCGGGTGAGACCTCAGTCTGCGCTCCATGGGCTGTTGCCGAAAGGGCCGGTAGCTATGGAATTTGTTTGGCTAATAACTCTTCCAAACCTGGGTCAGGCCCCAATAAGCCAACAGGGCCTGTTCTAACTCATTTGGACTATGACAATAGGATTTTTTCCATCCTTGGTTCCCATACTTCTCGAATATATCTTCAGTTTCCACCCAGGTGTCCAGCACATACGACTTCAATGGAGTCATTTCGAGAAATTCTGTTCTAGTCAAAAATTATTTTTAATACCCAATTTTTACTAAATATTCTAAAAATTAAAAGAAACAATTATTTTTCCTTAATGTGAAAAAGGAGGCAAAATGTGGGAAAATGACCATGATATGATAGAAAAGGATAATGGATAGATGGAAAATGTATGTGGAAAAACACCAAAAATGGAAAGCCAACAGTTATTATTGTAAATACCACAATGAGCTATGTTATAAAGCTCCAATAAGCGGTATGTTTGTCATGTTGTCATGTTTTTCATGATGCTTTTTCTTTGAGAAAGTTGTTCATTGTAGATACTGCAACAAGCTGAGTTATAAAACCCCATGGGTAGTATTTTTTGGTTTTGAATAGTTTTGTTGGTTGTAGGTGTCATTGAACACCAAGGATGGTGTTCCCCTAAGGGGTGGTGGTCTATAACAACCCTAAGTTAAAAATTCATTTAATAAAGTTAATGAAGGAAAAATAAGACCAAATTCATGGGACACTTATTCCAACCTAAATGTTGGGCAAAGTATCCTAGTGGGCATCACTTGTTGTTTATTATGGCTAAGGGGAAATAGACAAACGCAATGACAAATGCTTTGAAGAGGAAAAAATGAATTATTGGAATTTATTTATGAAAATAAAGGAAAATAAGAGAAAAGGGAGGTGAAGGGTCATAGGTTGCATGTGAGGATGAAATTAAAGGAAAATAGAGGAAAAATGAAGAAATTAGAGGCATCAATAATAAAAAAGCTTCTAATGATGAGTTCACAACTTGTGTCACTCTAGATTTTGTTAGTTTAGCCTTTTCTCAGTTCAGTTTCATAATTGGTTTCAGAGAGGAGAAGAGCACCAAGAGGAGAATGAAAGAGTGCAAGCAAAGGAAGGACAAGGAAAGGACATGAAAGTAAGGACCAAGAAAGGAAAGGTTGGATCAAGCAGATTCAGTGGGAATACTTGTAGGTAATAGGTTGCATGTATGATTTCCTAGCTAGTTTAGGCATGCATGGTATATGCATGTGTGTATTTGGTTCATTTTTTGTCAATGGCATACATTTCATCAAGTTTCAATAGTGGTTTTATCCCTGTCTTTCCATTTCTGGATAGCCATGGTGTGATGGGATTCTTTCTTGGTAGAGCTTTCGATTATCGTAAGGTTTTGGATCTGTGTGAGGTGGTCTTAGGAAAATCCCAAGGGTTTGGGGTGGAGATGGTTTTCTCCGAGAATCCCTCAATAGGTGGGTGGAGATTTTTTTCTCTGAGAATCCCTCAACATGTGGGTGGAGACAGGAAAAATCCTTAGGCGATGGTGAAGGAATTCTGAGACATCCAAGCTCAGGTCGATTTTGTGATTTGGGGACCAGTTTCAGGGGAGATCATGGTATGGTGAGGGTGGAGGTGGTTTAACCTCTAGATTCCCTTGGGTTCTTATGGATTGGTTTATCCCACGAGATCCCACATTCATGCTTAGAATATGGCACGTGGGTGATTGACTTAAAGAAATATTTGGTTTAGCCCAATCTATGATCGGGTGGTTCATGGAAGTCCCTCACTTGGTTAGCTTTTTCATATGGTTAATAAGAGCTAATTTCCTCTTTCCTTTATGAGTAAATATATATGTTATTATGTGGATTTAATGGTTGGTCTATCATTGTTAATTATCTGGTTATATGTTGGTTATAAGCATCATTTTTTTTCATATTTAAGTATGGCTCTTATCACCTTTTAATTGATGAATGACTGGTTAATGAATGCATGACATGATTGGTATCATGGCAGCTATTGTGAGAGGGAATTAGTCCTTCTTGGTCAACCTCAGATAAGTTTCAAATTTCTATGCTCAGATATGCATTCTTGACCTATAGGTTGCATGTTTATCATGTGTTTGACAAAATGAATATCATTGTTAGATCGGGATAGGTCAAGTCCTTGAGCAAGTTTTGTGTTAAAGGTATTGTCCCTTTGTTATTTATCATTTCTGGAAGTTTGATTAAGTTTTGGGCAGAGGTATGGATTCTAACCCTAAAAAAATTGGCTTAAATCTCAAGGTTGTTAGAAAAAAAACTACTAGAAAGAGATTGCAATCAATGGGAAAAGAGAACACCTGGGATTGACTGGATGGTTACAATCACTTGGAGGCCTTTTCATGGGAGAATCTGGGGCTCTAGCTCACTACAAAAGAAAGTTATCTCAGGGATTGGACACCTAGAATGGTTGGTTAGTTCCTGGGGATCCTCTAGCACCTAAGGGAAGTCAGTAAGGTCTTGTTATGTTGACTCCATTTCCTTAAGGTCATCTAGGAGGTTGATTCATGTCATATTATCCCCGCAACTCATGTTTACCTTGGGCAAGCCAGTGAAAGTGGGTAGATATGAGAGGAGGTTTGTTACAAAATTTCTGATGTTTATAATTTGTGTTTAGGAGCTAAGCCTTCAAAAGAAAAGGTTGGATAGTGACCCTCGTACTCCTGCGACCCCCATACTCTTGTAAAGGATTAGTTAATCGAGGAATTTTCCAATAACATCTACAAATGAAAAGTAAATCGCATGAGGGATATGTATGAATAAAAAATTTGATAGAAAATAGAAAAACAAAATATTAAAGTTACACTTTGGTAAATTGAAAAATATTTGACATCTTTAACTGAATTGATACAACCTGATACTGTAACACCCTCCTCCCACATCCACCCAAGTAACCATGTCAACTGGGGTAAACATGAGACGAGAGGCTAATATGGTCAGATTTGACGTCCTATGCGACCTTAAGGAAGTGGAATCGATGGAACATCACACATAGTCATCCAACATCATCAACAAAACCCTCAGGAGACAAATCAGCCACTCAGACAGCCTGTCCTTGGGCCCCACTATTGTTTTGGATCTCTTAGGCCATAGTCGCTCTCATGATATGGGAAAGGGAGCGACCAACAACCTAAATTCGCTCTCATAGGCTTGTTTGCCAATGACCAAAGACAAAAGTTGCCAGTTCTATGCCAGCAACCCTAGAATTTAAGCCACTTTTTCAGGCCCAGAGCCAAGGCCACTGCCCATAATGGAGTGATAACTTAGAATCAGTACAAATATAGGGAAACAATGATTCAAAATCAATAAATTGAACTAGACCATAACCAGATTGCTATGAGCCCTGATAGGCATTTTGTCAAACATATCATAAACATGTAGCCTACAGGTGTAAACAACATAGTTAAGTGTAGGGATCTCATACTTATCTGAGAATCACTATGAAACATTGTTTTTTCATGTCAATTAATGCATTATCATCTATTAGGTCATAGTCACATTATTTATTCATGTAAAAGTAAAAACATGTTGAGAGCCATACACAGTTGTTGTCATAATGTGTGTGTATATATATATATATATATATATATTACCAATATATATATATATATATTACCAACATAATAGGAACATAAATACCATAAACATATCAGCCATTAAAATCCACGTATACATAAATACATTTACACATGAAAATCAAGGGAATGAATTTCTCATTAATGAATGCAATGAGCCAACCAAATTCCACCTGACGATAGATTAGCTGAGCCAAATCTCTCTTCATCCAATCACCCTCATGCCATATTCCAAGCATGAATGTGGTACTCATAGAACACATTAAAAAAGCACCAATCAACATGGATCCCATCAGAGTTCTCTACCTACACTGTTAGGAATTTGAGCGCCCCCTAGTCTCTTAGGCTTTACTGTGCATCCACAATGTGATCTAGGGATCACTAGGCCCCACACCAAGACATACTCTCCAGGATTTACCGTGCAACCCATCCTAGGACCACTAGGCCCAACAGAGAGAAATTTCACCTCTTGGCTTTATCGTATATCCTGCCATTCACCAGCAAGGATTCCTAGGCCCACTAAGGCACACAATCTGGCTTTACCGAAACCCACGGTCCAATTTAAGGGTTACTAGGCCAGTGAATTCGTGATCCTTAGTTTGGTTTAGGTACCACTCATACCATGTGTTTTTCAATTAGGAGATCTACCCCACTTAGCTTTAAATCCAATCCGACCATCCCCAATAAACTGTATGAGAAAACCCATCTCATCAAATCTCTCAGGAAATAGCAAGGCTAGGCTAAAAATACTGTCACAGCTATAAAAACCCCTGCCATGGTAGAAAAGAAACACATGCAATCCCATGCATTCCAAATCTGGCGAGGAATATACACATGCAAGTTGATACCTGCAATGAAGCCTGTTGTAACTGCTTGATCTTGCCTTTCCCTGCTTGATCTTTGATTTCTCTTTCCTTCTTTTCCTTTATTGTTCCAATGCCAAAGTGCTCCAAGGAACTCTAAGTGTCCAAGAGTGAGAGAGAGAGAATAATTAGAGAGCTCCAAAACTCAACTAATAAAAGGTTGAACCGACAAAAGCCATGAACTAGTCCTAAGAAGCCTTTTTATGAATTAGGACTCCGTTTTCTTCATTTTCCATTATTTTCCTTCATTTTCCTCCTTACATGCAACATGGGGCCTTTCACCTCCCTTTTCTCCTAATTTTCATTATTTTCATAAATAAATGTGCCAAAAATTCCATTTTGCCTTTCCAAATCCTTAGTCATTTCCTTTGCCAATTTCCTTGGCCCTAAACAACCAAGTGAACACCCCTTAGGATGTCCTACCCAACATTTAGCTTGGAATATGTGTCCCATCGACTATGGCTATTTTTTTTTAACTTTTATTACATGGAATTTTCATGAGGGTTGTTACAGAAACCTCCCCCTTGGGGGACACCGCCCTTGGTGTTCAATCACACATATACCCCAACAACCTGCTGAAATAAGACATACTACTCATGGAGTTTTATAACACATCTCAATGTAGTATTTTCAACACATAGTGGAGCTTTATAACACAAATAATTACGGTATTTACAGTGATCATTTTGCTGAGTGCCAATCCACATAACATCATAACATCATGATAACATCACCATGTGATAGCATAGTAACATGACCACATAATCATAATGACATAACACCCATACCACATAGTGGAGCTTTATAACATAGCTCATGGTGGTATCTACATACATACACATATGTACATATAACAACATCATCAAAATATATACCAAAACATATACCAAGTCGTATACCAAGTCATATACCAAAGCATATATCAAAACATATACTAAACACCATATCTAATCATATATCAAAACATCATAAAGCATATATCAAACCACCATAAATCATATACCAAACCACCATAAAGTATATACCACCCACCATAAAGTATATACCACCCACCATAAAGCATATACGAAACCACCATAAATCATATACAAAACCACCATATTGAAGTTGTTTTGCCTCAATCGACAAACAAGCAAGGATAGATGGCCCGCATCTGTTCCACTATCTCCCGTGTAGCTTCATCAGGATCAAAGTGCTTCCATTTCAATTTAACTTGCTTGGTTCCGGAGCATGAGCACCTTTTTCTGCAATATACATTGAGGCCCCAACTGGAATTCTCCATCTAGTTCCACCTGCAATACAAACCAGTCAATCACATTATCAACATATTTAAAAAATATACATGGAAAACATCATGGACTTTCACTTTTGGAGGTAGTGCAAGTCAATAGGCTACTAGCCCAATCCTCTCAATGATACTGAAGGGTCCAGAAAACTGTGGTGCCAGGTTCACACATGATCCAATCCACAAGAAGCTCTTCTTTGGTTTGATTCGCAAGTACACATGTTCCCCAACCTAGAACTCCTTGAACAACCTATTCCTATCTGCATAACTCTTGTGCCTATCCTGTCCTGCCTTTAGATTCTTCTTGATCGCCTGCATTTCCTGTTCCATGTCTACAAACATATATGATACGATAAATACCCTATTAACTAGATAACTCCGACTGATGGGAGTGTTACAACTCTGCTCATACAATGCCTCAAAAGGGCTCATCCTAAATGACTCCTGCTAATCATTGTTGTATGTGAACTCTACCAAAGGGAGATAATCATCCCACTTCCCCTATGGATGCATCACATACATCCTCAACATGTCCTTCAATATCCTGTTGACGCTCTTTGTCTGTCCATATGTTTTTGGATGAAAAGCTATGTTGAAGTCCAACTCTGTGCCCAAACCTGTAAATAATGCCTTCCAAACCTTGGAAGTGAACTTTGCATCCCTGTCTGACACAATATTCTTCAAAACACTGTGCAGTCTAACTACACCTCTGATGAATACCTGTGCCACAACACTAGATGAAAATGTAGACTTCACTGGAATGAAGTGTGCAACCTTTGTTAACTTATCCACAATGACCATAATGGAATAATGTTGTTTCACTTTCTCAGGCAACCTTGTGATGAAATCCATGGAAATAACTTCCCACATCCACTCTAGAATTGTGATCGGATGTAGCAGTCCACCTAGATGTTTACACTTTTCTTTTACTTGCTAACAATAGAAACAACTTGCCACAAACTCTGCTACATCCCTCTTCAAATTCGGTGAATAATAATATATCTTCACATTTTTCAGTGTCTTTTGATAATCTAGGTGACTTGAATAAGGTTTCGCATGAAACTCTCTCAAGATCACCTTCTTGAGCTCACTGTTATCTGATACAATATCCTATCTCAGAACCTGATTAATCCATCCACTGTAAGACAATAGTCCATGCCCTATGCACCTGCGCCTGTACCTATTCTTGTACTTATGCCTATAATTGCATTGACACTTGTACATGTACCTACACCTGTACATGTACTTGTACTTGTACCTGTAATATCCCTTGTCCCTGTACCAACACCCTGCTGCAACCTGTGCACAATCTCCATATACCCGACATCCTACTGACCTGCCTGCAAGATCCTATCATGTGAGTCTATCCCATAGGAGCTCATACCTACCAAGTGATGTACCTATATTGATCTACAGAGAGAATCTACCACCCTATTCTCTTTACCTTTGATGTACCTGATCTCAAAATAAAACTCGTTGAGCATCACTAACCATCTAGCCTGCTTGAAATTCAGATTCGGTTGGTCAAACAAATAACTCAATCCAATGTGATCACTCATAAATACATACCTCTTGCCAAGAAGAAGTGTCTCCACATATTCAATGCATGTATGATCATTGCTAACTCAAGATCATGTGTCAAGTATTTTTTCTCGTGCTCATTTAGTTTCTAGGACTCTTAGCATACCACTTTTCCATATTGCATAATGACTTCACGAAGCCTTCTCTTGCAAGCATCTGTTCATACCACAAACTCTTTGTCCAGATCTGCAATCTGTAGCACTGGTGCATGTGCCAACAACTTCTTAAGCTTCTCAAATCTAGCCTCACACTCTGTCCATTCAAACTTCTTACCTTTCCTTTGCAATGATGCAATAGAATAAGAAATTTGTGAGAAGTTCTTGATGAATCCTTTGTAATAGCTTTCTAGACCCATGAAAGATCGTACCTAATCCACACTCTTAGGAGCTACCCACTCCATGATGGCCCTTATCTTGTCTAGATCTATTGCAATTCCCTTCTTGGAGACAACATGCCCTAAGTAATGTACCTCACCCTGAAAGAAGCTGCACTTTCTTAGCTTAGCATACAATTGATGCTCCATTAACAACCTCAACACTGCTGTTAAATGCTCGACATGATCTTCCTCATTTTTAGAATATACCAGTTTATCATCAATGAACAAAATAAGAAACTTATCCAAATATGGACATAACATGCTATTCAAAAGACACATGAATGTAGCTGGAGCATTAGTTAAGCCAAATGGAACAACAAAAAACTCATAATGCCCATACCTAGCCTTGAACGTGGTCTTGTAAATGTCCTCCTCTTTGATGCGTACTTGATGGTATCTAGATCTCAGATCAATCTTCAAGAACATTGTTTCTCCCTTTAGTTGTTCGAACAGGTCATAAATCCTCGGAAAAGGGTATGTGTTCTTAGTAGTCACTTTGTTCAATTACCTGTAATCAATGCATAATTTGAGGGTTCCATCTTTCTTCTTCACAATCAAGACTGATGCACCCCAAGGTGATACACTTGGCCTAGTGTATCCCTTGTCAAGCATTTCCTTCAACTGCAACTTTAACTCAATCAACTCGAGTGTGCTCATCTTGTAAGGTGATTTTGATGTTGGATCTTCCCTTAGAACTAACTCAATAGAAAATTCTACCTCCCTGTGAGGTGGAAACTATGTAATGTATTCAGGAAATACATCATAAAATTGCTGCAAAACTAGATACCTTCTCAACACATCTGCATCCTCAACCTCCTTACCCTTATGACTAGAAATGTGTACTATGAATAACATACACCCTTTCCTGTGGCTATGATTTTCTTGCATAATTGTCACCATCCTAACTGATGTAGCTTCCTTCTTACCTTACAAGACTCTTGGTTTCCCATTGTCATCAACACACTCAATAACTTTGTCATAACAATCTACCTTGGTTCTGTGAAGATACAATCATTCCATGCCCAAAAAGATTTTGTATGAACCCAATGGTAATACATTCAAATGTGTTATTGTAGGCATAACATTCAAATCAAATATGCAATCTCCTACCCAATGGTGAACTCGCTTCTTCGTATATGTAGCCATCTGCACTAACTAAGACTATGCATGTAATTCCTTACTCAAACCACACTAGTCCACCAAGTCAGGACTAACATAGCTATAGTTAGATCTAGGGTCAATCAAAATAGAAATATCTTGATCAAAAATCTTATCATTGTTACACAGTAAAATTACCTCCTCATCAGCTCAGAGGAGAAGGGCAAGATGACTGAAAGATTGACCAAGTTCACAGGTCTATTTTCCAGGCTAACACTCTCTAGGAACTAGTAGGGTGCTTTATAAATCTTCCTAGCCATGCATCAGGTGTGTTAGTCCCTAGGTTAACTCTCTTTGTTTCCGTAGGGGGTGCGTTTGTCAACTTTAGTGAGTTTTTGGAGGTTAAAGGAGCGGGTTGACCGAATAATATCCATATAGTCACTCATATGTGAGCCCATAATGCAGGGAAACATCCAGATTCAACCTGTTTGAGGAATTTATATTCCTAATGGAGTCTACAAACAAGGAAAGAGTGATAAAGCATGGAAAAATATCATGTTTTTCCCAAAAGAACTTATGAAAGATTTGGCAAGGCTTATCTTCTCATTCTCTATATTCGAGACTAGGACCATTGTGAAAAAGGTTGAGAGTGTCGAAAGGATTGCCTATTTATTGTCAAAGCTTGTATTAGACCTTGGCTCTTCAAGAGGTTAAGAAGTGTGAGAGAGAGAGAGAGAGAGAGATGGAGGAGTAAGGGAAGCTTGATGCAACGGATGGTTGTAATCACTCTTTCATATCATTAATATAGACATGCAGTTGTGTTGTCCACTTCATGGCATTGGTATTGTGATTTATTTACATGTTTATGCAACACTAATGATTATGAGTAACTTATATGTATGAAATTAGATATCCGTATGTATTCTTGTATTGATTGTTAAAGTTATGTGTTGTGATATTACGCCTCGTCTTATTTATGTGCAGGTATTGATCTAGGAGCTAGTTGAGGGGTCTTCCTGTTATAGATCCATTTGGGCACATCAATCCCATCATCCAGATCAGTGTTTTAGGGCTCATCAAACCCTAATTTCAGTTGCTACATGCCCTAAACAAGTCACCCCTTTGAATGCCTCCTTCCCAAACAGTTTCATGACTTGAAGACATCTAGAAATAGCCTCTAGAGGGACCAATGTAGGTAGACCCATGTAAGGGTGTGCTTCGGAGCAATTAAGTCCATGCCAGGGTGCTCTGCAGAGCACTTAGGCTTCCTTTCACCTGCGGTGGGCGAGATTGAGCGAAATTCACATAGGGTTTGGGGAATATTCTTATCTTTTGGAGTCATCTAGAAGGTTCCCTCACTTATCAACTCCTATGAGCTTGAAAATGGATGAGGAATGAATTAAGATGCATCGTATCCTCTCATTCCTTCCTCCATGGAACTAATTCTAAGTATGAAAGGTCATTCAATGCCACCATTTATGAAAAAACCTCCTTCATCTTCCTATAAATTGACCACTCATCTAAGCGATCAACGGTTGGATTAATATGAATTGTAAGGAGATAATGTTGCTATGAGATTTAGCTTTGAAGCAAGTATTGTAATGCTACAAGTTTGTCATGCTTTGATGTGATGTGGATGGGATCCAAGATGGAGGAATGGCTTTGAATCAGACACCAATGGTTGTATTTCCTTCTTCTATTCAATAAAGTGTTTGAACATCTCTCCCGTATGTTTCTATTGTTTTATAATGCTTATATGTGTGAATTTTATCTGATTCCTTTCACTTATATTCAATAGATCTTTTGCTTTGATCGATTATTTGTTTTTTGTTGCATTTACAGGTACTTCTCAAGCGTATTAATTACGGAAGGAGCGACAGGATCGATACAAAGGAGATGAGAGGAAAGCGGAACTACAAGTAGGTCTTCTCATATTCTCATCTTATCTATTGCTTATAGGAAAAGACTAAAACACTTTAAACTATTGTTCTAGATATGGCTACTTATTTAGGGAATTAGTATTTATCCGTAGATACCAAATTATCCAAAACAAATTGGTGACCCCATTGGGGAAGATCCTCTTTCCTAGTAGCTTATCCACCTCCTATGACATCCTTGTAGACCTTATTTGTGTTCATAGATTGTAATTCAGCTCTTTGCATTGAAAATTTGGTCAAAACTGTGTCAAATTGCCTCTTGAAATGGATCACTATCACCAACGCAGCTTGTGAGGGACACAATGCATTGCATAGCACCCCTGGCTTAGGAACAGTGCTCTAAAGGTCACTATCTCCCATTCAAGGCTACACTGATCCTCCTAGGGTCAATTTCGCACCTTTGGAAAGTGTTTTTACCAATTTTTCTTTGTTTGTTTGTTTGTTGATTGATCAATGAATGTCATGCCTAGAGAACAAGTTTCTATCTCCTTGACTAGCCCTACTTTGAATTGATTGATTAATGTTTCTTAAATGTTTTCTTTGTCATTATTGGTCTATAGTAAAAGTTTGAATATAATTGATTAATCTTTTTTCAAAATAAAGTGTCGTAAAGTATTCTTTTCTTTCGAAACAAAACTGTCATAAAAGTCTTCATTCTTAAAAAATATTGATTGATTGTATGTGCATTAGTTTCTGGTTTGTTCATCATAACATTAAGGGATTCGAAAAGAAAAAATTGCATTGTTCATATTGTAGTTTGTGAATGCTTGAAAGGAATAGCTAGGGAAATTGCATTGGATGTGCTCTTTGCTCTTTGTTAAAGATCTGATTGCTCTATCCCTACTAGCTAAGGTTTTCATTGTTCAATTGAATGAGAATAATGCTTATCATATTAGTTGCATTTTAGGAATTGTAAACATACAACACATGGTGAACCTTGAAAGGCAAATTCTAAATAAGATCAACTTAAAATTTATCTGAATTTACCTAATGGAACATTGTCACCTAACGAAGAACATTTAGTGGTTCTAGGCTAGAGACGTGTTTCGGTGTCGTAAAACAAAGCAGTTGTCGCTAACTTGTCTGCAATACATCCCAAGTGTGATACCCCATTCCATGTATGTGAGTATATCATAGCTCATCCACATACCTTCGGGTATATAGGGCAGTGTTACAATACGTAAAGTATATGGGAATTCTCTCACTGTGTTGTTTTGCATTAGACATCACTTATATAGATTGGGCCTCCACATACCTTTGGGTATATATGGGAGGAAAAAACTAGGTTGCTATCCATCCTTAGGTAACTGAGTCAGCCACCTTGTACACTATGATACACCGAACACAACATTCAGGGAGATTGCCTACCCGTACTTCTTGGTTCGCCAAGAGGTATTCTACAATTCATAGTTGCTTAGTAAACCTTTTGCCTAGATTATCCCTCTTTCATTTTTTTATGTTACTTTGATTAAAATAAAATTAATTGACTGTGAATAACATCCTCCATGCTCACTCCTTAGTTGATCTTAGGTTGAAACTTATGGCGAAAAATATGGAGTCCACCGATTAAGGAATTCCTTTTGATGGAAATCCTAGTCCTTTTCCTCCTTTCAGAAATATTGGTGCTCCTTATATGGCTACATTATCCCGACCAGGACTTATCATTGGCTTGCCAGTATGGTTGTTTTCAACCTCCTTGGTTCAAAATGTCATGATTTCTTAGCAGTTGAGTACTCCTCCAACTGGACAAAATCAACCTCTAATTGATCCTAAAGTTGACCCTTTTCCTTCTTCCTCCCATTCTTCCTCTTTTCTTGGTGAAAATATTGGAACTGGTAACCAGGTGGCTAAGAAGAAGAAGAAGAAAATTTAGTAGAGGGGCAACCAAGCAACCATTGCTTTGAATGAAATATCTGATGAGAAACCATTTGTCAAGCCTCACAAAGTTTGATATCCATGAAAACTTTGTGCAGGAGACCATCTTCTTCGGAATTGTCCTGATATTCCTCAAATCTTAGAAGAATGGTATTCTCGTTCACCTTGTCCTGTGTCATCAACTTCTCGATATCATGCTGGTGGAACACCATCAAATAGTGGTAGTAAAGTTCATGGAAATAAGGGTAAAGTTAAGTGTCCCTGTAGGTTATGTGAAGGGAATCACCCCATTCACCTTTGTCCCTATTTGGATGAAGCCACAAAAGTGTTGGATAACCATCCTGCTTCTCCACATCGACTTCCATCTAGTTACAGGAGACTCTCCCTTAATCCTTCACTAGTTGATGAATTGATTGACTGAAATCAATCATTGGTCAAACCCACTCTCTTTGAAAGTTAATCCTACGAGTCTATACCCAACCCAAATCAACAAGTCGAGGTAACTGTTGACAGGATTTCAACTTCAGTTAATCGTACCTTTCTTGAAGAGAGTGAGTATGATACCACTCAGGTTCTTTTTGTTTCTCCAGATTCTAATGAGCTTGGAGGAAACCCTCCTGTTCCACCAAGATAGGAGGAAAATCCTCCCATTCTCATAACTCAAAGGGATGATTCTCCCATTCTAACAGTATCCCCTCCAAGTAGTCTGGTCACTTCCTTTGATTGGAATCGACTGGCAGCATTTCGTCTTCCTTCTTATGTGCATTTATAGATCATAGTATAGGTTTGTAATATGATTGTATCAGGCACTATTATAGTTGAAGGTGCATATGTGAGTATCCTTTCCTCAACTACTTGGAAAGTGCTCAGTTCACCGCCACTTGTGCCTGTTACGCAGAATCTGTTGGCTTTTAATAGAGGAACCATTCAACCATTAGGGATCCTTCCTCAATTGCCTATTACTTTGGGAGGAAAAATCATTTATCTGAATGTGATGGTAGTCCCAGGCCCTTTAGATTATAATTTACTTCTTGGGCGTGGCTATGTTTATGACATGGGAGCTATTGTTTCAACACTCTTTCAAGTGATTTGTTTCCCACATGAAGGCAGAATTGTCACCGTTGACCAGCTTTCATTTCCTGGTCCAAATATGGCTCCTAGTCAACCATCTTCCCTAAATGGTCCTTTTGTACCAACTGTATCATCCCCGCCATGGGTTAATTATGTGGCAACCAGTTCGATGCCTACATCAATGGACGATCAATTCCGTGATGTTGTATATTATGTACTAGGGGCATTGGAACCAGATCTCAGATTCCTTGCTACGGATCCCTTCCAGAGCATTGTTCTCCCATCTGATGAGAACCTCTTGGAAGTCATGACCTCTTATGAGTTGTGAACTAGTGCCTATGAGGATAGTTCCTTGTCTTGTGTCAACCTCGTTAAAAAATGAAAACAAGGGTATGAGGATAGTTCTTTTACTGTGTAAACCTCATTAAAAAAATGAAACAAATCCTATGAGCATAGTTCCTTGTCTTGTGTCAAGCTCGTTAAAAAATGAAACAAGGAATATGAGGATAGTTCCTAGTCTTATGTTAGCGTCGTTAAAAAATGAAACAAAGGGTATGAGGATAGTTCCTGGTCGTGTGTCAACCTCGTTAAAAAATGAAACAAGGAATCTAAGTAGACTTCCTTGTCTTGTGTCAAGCTCATTAAAAAATGAAACAAGGTCCCAAGTTCCAAGTTGAGTCTTTGATTAGATCTCATAAAATCCTAGTCACGTCTTTAACTTGATCTCGTAAAAGAACCTTCATTCCATCCACCTGATTGCCACAAGTAGTCTACTTAGGTGAATGTAATGAAGCTTGGGGGCCATGCACCTAGTGGTAAAGTTAAGTTTCCCTATAGGTTATGTGAAGGGAATCACCCCATTCACCTTTGTCCCTATTTGGACGAAGCCAAAAAGGTGTTGGATAATCATCCTGCTTCACTGCAATGACTTCCATCTGGTTATAGGAGACTCTCCCTTTCATCATGCTAGGGGCATGTAAACTAATCTCAAGCATAGTTGTTCATTTCAAGCTTGTGTAAAAATGAAACTAAATTCAAGCATAGTTCTTCGTTTTAAGCTTGTGTAAAAATGAAACTGAATCCAAGCATAGTTTGTCATTTCAAGCTTTTGTAAACATGAAACTGAATTCAAGCATAGTTCCCTATGGTTCAATCTTGTGTAAAAATTAACCCATCTCCATTTTAACCCTTATGATTGCCATTCTATCAACCTCTTTTGTCATATGAGCCTTGGTTGTTTTCATCCCATCACCACCATCCCTTTGGCTAATCATATGCTTTCACTTGGTTGCTTTACCCTTTTTGAGGAATAGTTGCAATGAGTGGTCTTATTAGCCAGCCTCTTCACATAATTCAAGATGTTTTGATAAGTTCCAACATCATCGGAACCAGTTGCTATCCTAGACACCACTCATTCCTCAAAATGGAGTCCTATTTAAGCTCTTTTCAGACTCTCTAAATATGAAAAGATTGTCAAGTGCTTTTCCTTTCCAGCTCATTAACAGATTGGAAACAACATCTCTCTTGTATTATTTTACACTTTTTTGGGCTTGAGAGATTAATTTATGAAAAATAACTTGTGGAGTTTTCTTTTTGTCCCTTTTCAAACTTTCTAAACATGAAAAGGACTGAGTTATATTTGTCGTTAAACTCGTTAAAACATCAAATAGCGACAAACTTGTCCATCCAGATGAGACCAAGTTTCACCTTTGCTAGACTCGTTAAAACATCAAATAGCATGTATTCACCTGAAGGGTGGAATTATACAACAAGCATATGTTATCCTCCTCAAGCTTGATAAAAATAAAGAGGTACTGGTCAACAATGACAGGGGAAAATGGAAAAAAGGGAAGACCAATTTATGGTAGCAGGTCGCTCTTGAACATGACACTTTCACTTCATCTCCATGACTATTTGGGTTGGGTTATCTACTTGATAGTTATCATACCTATGGTCTATCACACCATCCATCACTTTTGGTTTTGGGTCAATGCTTCCAATTCATTCAGACTATCTAGGTTGGGTTATTTGCTTGATGGTTATCATACCTATGGTCTATCACACCATCCATTACTTTTTTTTTGGGTCAATGCTACCAATTCATTCAGTGTCGCTGATATGTTCAAGAGAAGTCATCCTTTATAGTACCATAAACCTTCATTTTTATGACTGCCATTCCCAAACCTTGTGTTGTCAGTCAATTTCCGTCTCCAAAATCACTACACTTGTTTCATGTTGTTGATGTGGAATACATCAAGGCCCTCCTATGATGAGTCGCTTCTTGTCAACATCAACACATTATCCCAGAAGTTGAATTAGAAACACCCTTCCAGTACCTTGAGGCTTGCATGCATCAATGGTGTGTTTCTCGCTTCCGGCGATAGGTTAACATCAATGGCTTTTGACCGAAAGACTTTGTATGGTGTTCGACATCAAATCATCCATTCACACCATGCAAAATGTACTGCAGTACCTTGAGGATCATTATCATTATCGGTAATTTCTCTCGCATCTGTTAACAGCTTACATCATCGGCCGATAATTAGATGTTGTATTCACATGTTCGACTTCAGATTACATATTCACATGGTTAAACTCGTACTTGAGCGAACAATTGAACGAGATAGAAGACCTCAGATCTAGTTTCATCCATTCAAGTTGCGATTTCAGGAGTACTAAATCATATGTATAATGGCTTTACATTGATGGTCATTCCGATCATGGGTTTATATCTGTAGACGACTGTTTATGTACATGTAATAAAATTTTATAAGCTGAGCATGGGTATCCCTTCCCTCAACAATTCATGTAAAAATCAAATATCATGATATACATATTGTAATTGATGCAGGTAACCTTCCACTTCGATACCTCCTCATCACATCGTAAAGAATTTCATTCGACATTGGCATTTTTCTGACTTCATGCTTTAAGGGGCAGTTGTTACAAATCCATTTGGGCACATCAATCCAATAATCCAGATCAATGTTTTAGGGCTCATCAATCCCTAATTTCAATTGCTACATGCCCTAAACAAGTCACCCCTTTGAATGCCTCCTTCCCAGACAGTTTCATGAGTTGAAGACATCCAAAAAAACCTCTAGAGGGACTAGTGCAAGTAGGCCCATGTAAGGGTGTGCTGCAAAGTAGTTAAGTCCATGCCAGGGTGCTCTGCAGAGCACTTAAGCTTCCTTTAACCTACTCTGGGCAAGATTGAGCGAAATTCACATAGGGTTTGGGGAATATTCTTATCTTTTGGAGTCATCTAAAAGGTTACGTCACTTATCAACTCCTGTGAGCTTGAAAATGGACGAGGAATGAGTTAAGATGCATCCTATCCTCTCATCCCTTACTGCATGGAACTAATTCTAAGTATGGAAGGCCATTCAATGCCACCATTTATGAAAAAACCTCCTTCATCTTCCTATAAATTGACCACTCATTTGAGTGATCAGGTGCTAGATTATGTTCAATTGTAAGGAGATAATGTTGCTACGAGATTTGGCTTTAAAGCAAGTATTGTAATGTTACAAGTTTTTCATGCTTTTGATGTGATGTGGATGGGATCCAAGCTGGAGGAATGGCTTTGAATCAGTCACCAATTGTTGTAGTTCCTTCTTCTATTCAATAAAGTGTTTGAACCTTTCTCCCATATGTTTGTATTGTTTTATAATGCTTATATGCGTGAATTGTATCTGATTCCTTTCACTTATATGCAATAGATATTTTTCTTTGATCAATTCTTTGTTTTCTATTATTTTTATAGGTACTTCTCAAGTGTATTAAGTAAGGGAAGGAGCGACGAGATTGATACAAAGGAGGCGAGAGGAAACCGGAACTACAAGTAGGTCTTCTCATCTTCTCATCTTATCTATTGCTTATAAGAAAAGTCTAAAACACTTTAAATTGTTGTTCTAGATATGGCTACTTATCTAGGGAATTAGTATTTATCTGTAGATACAAAATTCTCCAAAACACTTCCACTCTACTACTTTGTATTCTCCAGCAACACCACACCAAGATTTGAGGTAAAAATCCTTCTTCTTACTTTGATTATCATTTCACTAATACAGATATGTGCATGTATCTCTGGGCTATTTGCAGCTAATCCGACTATCTGCAATGATCCCGGGAAGATCCTTGAGGGTATCACCACCAAAATCACCCATGCATTAATCCCTATGGCATAATTAGTGACTCCACTGGGGACTACACTTAGTTCCCGGTTTTCTCCTAGAAAGTTCTGAGATCTCTCTTTCTTCCAGGCCTTCCTGTACTTCTTGATCCCCTTTCTAACCACTTAGGACTGTACAACACCCTTCTCACAATGCTCAGCCTTAGATCGGATCCCCGTAGCCTTATTTTAGAGCATATTCCTCACTAACACACCCTACTAGTGAAACCAATTCTTTATAAAGCATTGTGGCCTTGCAAACATAGTGTTAGTGCAACCACTAACTCTCTGTGTCCTTTGTTGAAGTGTGTCAGCCAGCCAAGTCTTGATAAGCATCTAGTTCTGTGAACTCATGGGATGGGAAAGTTGCTTGTAGGTTGATCAAGGATCTGCAACTGTGCATGTTTTATTGGTATCTGTTTCCTGAACAATTTTTTCTTTTTAGGAAAATAACTTTATTGCTTAAGTTTTTCATAAAAAATAAAATATAAAAATTTTACAATTTTTTCGGCTTAGTTGGTTAGATTTGCATTTACTTAGTTTTGAAAGTTGTTAGAGAGTGTTGTATTTCTATCAGTTGTACTTGTTTTTTACTGTACTGGATGCATGGTATATATTGATGTATAAATGACCCTATCCTTGTAGAAGCAACTCATTCATCGAAGTAAAATTTACATCATTTTTTTCATGTTTTATGTCAGAGTCCCACATAATTCCATACGTCAACACCCCCACCGAAGACATTAACAAAGTACATTTAAAATTTACATCACAATAAAATCAATCAACAGCTTTTTTATGAGTAAACACACATATTAGTCTAGGCTAGGATCTTGGGTTAGGAAGTTGTGAGTTAACTACCCAAAATCATACACCGAAACTAGTGTCATTAACGAAGAAAACCCTTTTGCCCTCATACTATCTAGGACTACTCCAATCAAAGCGGAGCCAAATGAGAGACAACATTGGACTGTAAATAAAGGTAGCCCACCTTCGATTACATCTCCTTTAGGTATTTTGTGTATCAAGGATCCCTTTGGGGATATCGGAGCTGAGTCATGGACTCAGGTATCCTGCCCACACAACGTAATGTCTACAACCATGTCCCCCTTAGTAGTGTCCAGGATTTTAGGTAACAAGGGGATTGGGGCGGGCTGCCTTGGTATCTAAAAAGATGATCCTACTCTGTCTTTGTTTTTTGGGATGGTGCTCGTCTTCACGAGAGTACTTGCCCCCTTAATCTTAGGTTCGAGCGAAGCTTAAGAGTAATCGTAATTGTACATTTGGCCAAATCTCTCTTTTATCCATTGTGATATAGGGTTCCATCTCCAGCAAACGATGGTTATCAGACAGGGTAATACCCTCTTCTTGTTGATTGACTTATTTAGAGTATTTTTCATTTTTATGTGCCTCTTTGTTATCACCGAGACTATAATAAATATTACAATAAAATATTTTATAAAACTTATCGGTCAACACGGCTACATACGACCTTCTTCATCAATCTAGATGGATACAAGGTCTTCCTCCACTAGCTCCGTCGAGCCCCATTGAGTGTAATTACCCATATTCGAGTAATCAATCTCTAAGATCTACCACTGAATTAGTCTGGACATCCCATGACTCAAGTTTACCAGAAGATTTCTTTATCGAAGGTTTTGATTCCTCATTATAATCCTTTGATCATGAATCCATTGGGACCGATACTAATTCAAGTTGCACCTATACCTCCTATGTCTTCTATTGTACCTATACCCACCATCCCATTGACAACTACTGGGTCATGGGCTTTTTTGGACACTTTTGGTTCTCCCCCACTTCCCTAGTCGACATTCAGTACTACACTGGTTATGGTAAACCTAGATATTTCAACTATGCCAAGTCCAAGCACCATATTTAACCCAACACAAGTGGAACCCGATACATACTAGTTTCCACCCCTTTTGTGTCATCTCCTAGATTGTCGACAAGCTCTCCATAGAGTGATCCTTATAGTGCTCCATATATCACAGTTAGCATGGTCCCTTCAACAACCCTTTTGGTTGGTATCCATTTTTTAGTTCCAACCCCCAGGTTAAAATGCCTGGGGGCACCGTTCCCAATGTGCATATACCAATCGGGAACATTATTGTTCCCCCTCCATTTACAGGACAAAATGGACAGTCGTTGATTGACATGAATCCTCCATATGTCATTCAAGGGCCTATGGCTAATTACGTGGCTAGTGAGATTCCTCAATAAGGTCTTGCTCAATCCATATGGGCACCCCACTCTCAACCTCAAATGAGTCAAGGGAGCACTCCTTATCCTGGAGCATCTTCTATCCCCCAGCCTAACAACCCCTATGGATAGCCACAATATACAACTATTCCCAAAGGAAATTATTATTCCACGCATCCTGTGTATAATGTTGGGAACAATATGATGGGAGGACCACAAGGACCCTCAAGTCATTTTTCATCACCTTGGTCTGAATCGGGGGCATCAAATACTTTTCCTTTGTTAGCAATGCTTGATATCCCTGATTTGAACAAACTCACCAATGACCCCATCTTTCACAACTTACTTTGGCCTCCAATCCCGCACACAATTCCCGCCGACATCCCGAAGTTCGAAGGGAAACAAGGGGAGGATCTGGGTACACACATCACCACCTGTCATTTATGGTGCATTTATAACTCCATGGTGGATGATAATATCCATCTTCGGCTATTTCCTAGCACCCTTATTAGAAATTAAACCAAGTGGTACATTGAGTTACCTCGCGCGTCAATCAATACCTTTGCCACTTTAGCGATGGAATTTTTAAAGCACTTTCAACTACCCATCCGCTATTAAACTGGGACAGAAATCCTTACTTCTTTATGCTGGGACACTGCCGCCCACATCTCTGATCATATCAATGAATGGAGACATAGGCAAAGGCTAGTCAAAGTGCCCCTCCCAGATTATATATTAGTGGATTGGTTCTGCAAATCTCTTCTGCCTCAAATCTCTAAGGATGTTGCCTTATGTGGTGCGGTCACAAAAGGCCAATCCATTTGTCATGCCCAACACTTAGATGTAATTTATTCACAAGCTGGCACATTATACGATGTCATTCCCAATGCCCCTATAACTTCCAATGCTCCCACTACTCAACAACCCAGTGCGCAAACTGATGGTATTATCGGCACTACCTCCGAGGCTGCTATAAAAAAACTTAGAGGTCACATTTCCCAGTTGTCAGTTGACCCCGCTACCTAATCGAGTACTCTTCTTACCATCGTGATAAAATTTGTGCAGTCTACACAAAACCCGGCAGTAAGAATAAGAAGAACAAGAAAAATACCGCTCCTTCTTAAGAGTAGTCAGCCAAGCAGTCCAACCCAAAGCAAAAAGTTGTTGCACCTCCTGATAGTGGAAAAGACAAAGCTATCAAGTTCCCTTGCAAGATCTATGCGGAAGACCATATGACACATCATTGTCTGTGCCTCCACGAATGCACAAATCTTCTTGCTACAAAGGACACTAGATGGACCCCCATGGTCCTAAACAACACTTTCCCTACTCTGCAATAGCAACACCTTATTGCAAACTAGCCTCAACCCCCACAAGGGGGAAACGAGGGTTCACATCATCCTTCAACTGGTGAAGGACCATCCACTATTTACACTTGTGAAATGGTTGATCTTCAAACTAGAGCCAAAACTTATGGAGCTCCAAGCACTAATGCCAAGGATGCTTCCTCAAGTCCAAACCCACCGCCATCCAACGATCTTCATATTGAATGGTCACTTTTTGATCTTGTGATTCACCCCCCAAAAGGGGCACTTTGTCGCACAATGCATAATACATCTTCACGTGCTGCCGAGAACTACAATATTGTAGAAGATTTGGTGCAAGCACCATTAGATATGTCGACGCTCAAAGTATTGCAAACTTGTCCAGCACAAAGGAAAGCTCTGCTTTTGGCAATTGGTGGGGTTGACCCTTAGTATTCCACGCTAGAAATAGTCAACATGGAAAAATGTAAACCTCCCCTTTCACACCAGCTTGCATTTTAGGTGCAAATATTTTTGAAAGGACAAGGGGTACATAGAACTGTCATTGACGAAGGTGCTTCAACTTGCGTTATGTCAGCTTCATGTTGGCTCGTCGGGTTCTCCAACCCTCTCACTATTGTAGAATTCCCTTAAATATTTCGACAGCCACACTTTCATCCCAAAAGGTTACCTTGCCAGCTACCCCATCACTTTGAGTGGGAAAATGGTAATGGTGGATATCAAAGTTGTGGATAGAAAACTCGACTATAATTGGTTGTTGGGTCATAGTGGACTTATTCCATGATTGCCATTATGTCTATTGTCTTTCGTATCATCCTATTTCCATTGGATGGAAGGATAGTAACAATCACAGACCAGCTGTCCTTTTGCACCTCGTATTACTCCCTGTTACCTAGCGGCTCTATACCTTTAGTGGGTGGTATACCTGACTCTTACATCAGTGTCGGTATCGGTTTATTGAAGGGTTCTTCCCTGATGGATTTTTATCTTCTACCACTACCCACGGTTCCACAGAGGTCTCTATGGTCTCATATATTCCTCATGAACCAACCAATCCTTGGATCCTCACGACCCCTTTAGAAATTGACTCTTATAGAGAGAAAATGTCATTGTCACCATCCGAATTGGCCTATCAAGCCATTCAATCTGCATCTGAGTCTCCGCCCACTTTGGTCACGACCAACGGTACCACCTACTCTCCCATAACTTCTCCCTCTAATGATCTCCTCTATCAAGTCCTACCTTCAGATGAAGCTATTCAAGAGATCATGTGCTTAGAGGAGCAGCCTTTTGAGGATTCTCACCATTGCATTTCGATATCCGATTCGAACGTGATATCTATAAAAATCCTATCCTTTGAAACACCTGAGATCATTCCCTCGATTTATACTACTATCCAAACTTTGGATTCGGAAGGGAATATGGGAAATATTTCAAATAAATTGATCATCAACATTTCAGTCAAGACAGGCATCGTGGAAAACATCCATATTGGAGCCAATTTCACTCCTAAGGAAATTGCAAGCTTCCCCTGCTTTTCAAGGAATTTCGCGATGTATTTGCTTGGTCTTACGAGGAAATGCTTGGCATAGATCCATCTATTGTCAAGCATGAGATCAATGTTTATGACAATGCCAAGCCTGTCCACCAGAGGCTTCGACCAGTCCACCCTCACAAAACTGTAGCCATCAAGACAGAGGTGGAAAAATTGTTATGTGTTGGTTTTGTTTACCCCATTCCCTTAACGAAATGGGTTTCCAATCTGGTTCCCGTGGATAAAAAATAGGGTACCCTCTACATCTGTGTTGAATACCGAGACTTGAGCACTGCATGTCCAAAAGATAATTATCCAACACTATTCATCGACCAAATAGTTGACGATTGCACCAGTTGTGAATCCTTCTCATTTATGGATGGTTTCTCAAGCTATATCCAGATAGCCATAGAACCCGCCGACTAGCACAAAAGCGCCTTCATTTTCCCTTGGGGAATATTTTCATATCGAAAATTCCCATTTGGTTTAAAGAATGTTGGAGCAGCATTTCAATGGGCCATGGACTACGCATTTCATGATATCAGACATATTGTTCAGGCTTCCTTAGATGACCTTCCAGCCCATTCCAAGAAGTGAACTCACCACCTAGTTCATTTACGAGCAATTTTTCTTAGGTGCAGGTTCTATAACATACGTTTAAATTTGCACAAATGCATTTTATTTGTCGATTTTGGGCGCCTACTTGGTTTCATTATCTCAAAACACGGGATTAGGGTTGATCCTGATAAGGTAAATGAAATTACTCAATTCCCTGAACCACAATCCATTTTGTAGCTCCAACATTTGCAAGGGAAAGCAAACTTCTTACGACGATTCATCGTGAACTATGTCAATTTGACAAAAGGCTTTATTGGCCTACTAAAGAAGGGAGTACCATACTTGTGGGATGATCAAGCCCAATGATCATTTGATTCCTTGAAACAAGAACTTATATTAGCCACACTACTTAGTTCTCCTAAATATGCACACAACTTTCTCCTCTATCTAGCAGCCTCGCCATTCTCTATTGGAATGGTGTTGGTCCAAACTCATGATGATTTGAGTGAAGATGTGATATATTATCTATTAGCCTAGCTAGGCCTGAACTCAGATATTCACATATGCAAAAGTTGTCCTTGGCAATTGTCTTTGCTATCAATCGTTTTTGACATTATATATTGCTGCAGAAGACTACCATCATTGCTTTGGAGAATCCCATGAAACACATTTTGTCTCGTCAAGTCATTGGAGGAAAATATTCCAAATGGATAGTTATCCTCCAACAATTTGATTTGGTTTTCGCCACTTCCAAAGTGAAAAAAATCCTTAGTCTTTGCAGAACTATTTTCGTATCTTCCCATTGTTGATCCAAATGAGATAGCTCACAATCCTCTCCCAGATGAATCTATCTATTTGATTGATTCAACTGACCCTTGGTATGGTGACATTCTTGTCTACCTCCAAGCACAAAGTTTCCGCCCTAAACTATCGTCAGGTGACCATTGTCGCATCCGCCACCAATATCAGAACTATTTACTGTTGAACGATACTTTATATCATCACGACGCTAATACATTTCTTCGTCGTTGCCTCACTCATGAAGAGGCGGACCATGTTTTAAATGATTTCCATGCTGGGTCATGTGGCGATCATCTTTCTGGCATATCTACTGCCCATAAAATTTTACATGCAGGATACTATTGGCCAACCTTGTATCAAGGAAATCCAGTAATGTCACTCTTTTCAATTATTTACAAAGAAAATGTGCACTTCTCTGGTCCCCCTACACCCAATTATCTCAGTCAGCTCCTTTTCCAAATGGGGTATTGAATTCGTCACATGCAACCCCACTTTCTCTGATGGACACAACTACATTATTGTCGTTGTGGACTACTTTACGAAATGGGCTGAATCCATTCCCACTTTCTAGGCCAATGGCGAAACTTGGCGTTATTCCTGTTTAATCAGGTTATCTGTCATTTTGGTGTGCCCCGTACAATTGTTATAGACCATGCGTCTCATTTTTAGAATCACATGATGTCTAACATAACATCGTTGCTCGGTTTTCGCCAAGACCAATCGTCCTCCTACTATCCCCAAGCTAATGGCCAAGTCGAAGCCATCAATGACGTCTTAAAAACCATGATCTGTAGGTTAGTAGGTAATCGCAAAACCCACTTGCACTGCATGTTATATCCTACATTGTGGGCATATCAAACTTCATTCAAAACTACTACAGGATTTACACCATTCCATCTTTCTTATGACATGGAAACAATACTACCTATTGAGTGTCAAATTCCTTCCATAAAAATTGTTTTTGAACTCTTTGCCAACACCACTACCAAAGAAGAGTGCTTTCTATACCTCAACCAACTGGACAAAACCTGTCGTGATGCCAAATTGGCACTCGAAGCCCACAAGCGCCGGTTCAAAGCCCAGTATGACAAAAAGGCCAAGCCTTGTTCTTACCAAGAAGGCGATCTTGTTTTGCTCTATGATAAAAAACATGATCTCTTGGGGGCAAGAATGCTTCAAACCTTATGGATCAGCCCATATGTCATCACCAAGGCCCTCTCAAAAGGGGCATATGAACTTCAGGACTGTGAAGGAGTCCCGCTCGCAGAGCCCCCAAATGGGCTCTATCTAAAAAAGTATTATGCCTAGTATTGCACTAGGCATGTGCTTTGTAATGCTATGTATTTAAAAGTTTTGCTTCATTTTTATGTGACTAGGTTTTCGGCATTTTTGAGTATTTATCTCATAGATGTTTCTCATTATGCAGATGTCTTCATTACCCTTACCATACGTAGGATATGCGGATGGTGCCAGTCATCACACATGACACATTACATCAGCTTCTTGGGTCATTTACACACCTAAGTCAGAACTACTTTGTTCCGAGGGATTTTTTCTTGGTACTGCCACCAACAATTTTTTGAGTATATGTCTATAATTTCACTTCTCACTGAAGCATCATCTCAGGACATCTCTAATTTGGCGGTCAGGTTATACTCTCAGCTTGTCGTTATGCAATTGACAAATCATTATCACATTCATAATCCAATCTTGTTACGTCATTATTTAAGGGTACAACTCTTGGAATGTTAATTTGAGTTTATTACTTATGAACACATTCCTCGAGAATTTAATGCAGTTTCTAACTCATTATCCAACTATGTATTAGATTGGCATATTTCTCATTTATTATAGATACATGTATGCAAGTAAAGATTTACATAGTTAAAAATTTACACAAAACATTAAAAAACATTTACATCATAAAAATACCAAAATATATATATATATATATATATATATCGAATAGAGTCTTTTACATCAGAAAAATCCCAAAACTTGGGTGTTTTTAAGTACAAAATGGCTACTAAGCCTCGCTATAAACACCCATTGTCTATGCCATGCACCTACTAAAAAAGCCTACTCCTCATGAAAACTCAGAAAATCTCTAGCTATCCTTCGAAGAGGAACCATAAACCACTCAGGCACACCAACGATATGTTGCTTGATATGAGCGGGAATCTCCCTCATGGGAAGTGGAGGAACACCCATGCTTAGGCCTTTGAGGTTCCTCGAAACCTCGCGGAGACTTTTTGCATCATTTCCGTGTTCAACAGTTGTTACTGCCACGCTAGCTTCAGGTAGTCATTCCCCTAGCCTCGCTTGGTGGGGCATGCCTGCAGGTCGTACTAGTGCCACATCTGTGTCAAGAAAATGCTTCATATCAGTACTTGTTCACCCATAAAAAAGAAAAAAATTACATAAATATTCAAAAGCTAAAAAATACTTTAAGTACTCTAAAACATCCTTCTTACCTTGAGGCCCCCAATGCGTACCAAGTGGCAGTATCAAGTTTGGATCTCTTGTAAAGTCCATACCCTCATAGGCATAGTCATCAATCATTAAGATTTGACCACTAAGCCACTCGAAGAAGTCCTCTTAGAAAAAATGTCAGATCAGTCCCCCTCTAGTATGAGGATCAAGAGAGGCCCATTTCACTTGCCTAGGCTCGCTCATATCAATTAGACCCACATTCATCCATGGTCTCATGACGAGCACCCTCTAAAGTATAAAGGACATGAGGAGAGTACTATGCCCAAAAGTCATTTGGGTACGAGTCTTGCAAGCTGTCAACACTGCCTTCAACTGATGAAGAATTGCCTCACACCAATTAAATATTTGAGGCGGGGCACAATCAATAGCAAGCAATAGTTAGGCCTTCGTAGCAACATGAGGACTCTTGGACCCCGCCAAGCATACAATCATCCACAATATGGCCCTCATGGACCTAGACCTGATCTACTCGATGGGGACCCTATTGCTCACTAAACCATTCTCAGGTATACAGTAAGTTTGGATCAACTCTAGGGTGGACCATGGATCTATTCTACCCCCGGTCAAGTTTTCTTGTGCACCTCTGCAAAACAAACCAGTCAGAAAATATATATCAACTCTATCGATCGAGAGCTCATGACTCCCAATCCGGAACACCCCTTTGGGTTCATCCCAACGTTAGATTATCCAGCTTAGAAGTTCTTCCTGACCCTTCATCAGGTCAAGCCTTGCATACCTCGTTAAGCCACATCTACACAGCGCAAGTATGCATGTTGGATGATTCACCATCTATAGTTCTTGGCTAATGATCTCTTTCTCTCCATAAACTCATGATGATGGATCAAAACCTGCACAAATCAACCCAAAAATCAGTAAAAATGATGAATAAATGCTTCCTAAATACCATGATATGGTTTGGAAGTTTTCTCATACACACTAATGCACCCCCTTAGGGCATACAGGGCACACTAACGCCCTCCTCTAGGTTGTGAAGGGTATTTAACACCCCTCTAGACCTAGAGGGGAGCATTAGTTGCATTTAATGAGCTAGGGCCTCTCCAAAATAAAAAAATATACCCCTAATGTAGCTGAAAAAGGTTAAAGAATGCTAGATAATGGTTTTTCCATATACCTAGAACAAATGGCAAGTCGAATGGTCGCTTGGATTGCTCGCAATCGCCCGAGAAAGGACTGCTCCTCTTTCATTCTAGAACACTCTCATAGCACTCAAATGATGCAAATGGTAAAAATGGATGCTCAAAAAACCTCCTTATAGTCACTCTAGAGGTATGAATCATCTTAATTAAGTCATTAAAATAGAAGCACTTCATTTCCTATGCTATTTATCATGCGCCATGTCGATATATTGTCAATATTTCTCATGCTTTGATGAAGGGATTTTCAGTGCTGAATTGTAGAGATGACCATGCTCGATTCACTATGAGCACTTTCTTTTATGGGATATTTTCTCACTCTTGAATTGAAAAATCCCCAAGTTTTCGTCATCGGGCTCCTAAAACTCCTATGATGACTATATGAGAGCTTTCTTTTTTGGGACTATTCCTCGCTCTTAAATTGAAAAATCCCTGAGTTTTTCCCTTCTTCAGTCTCATTAAATCTATGAAGAAGGCATGAGAAGTTATTTTCTCTTTTTCCTTGCTCATTAAACTTAAAAATATACCTCGATTTTCTTCAGTTGACTCATCAAAATTTGATGAAGATCTATTGAGTTTGTCGTCATGTGACTCATTAAACTTTCACGGAAAATATCAAGTTTACTCCATCCCCTTGTACTTGTAACAAAATGAGGAAAACATATATTGAGCATAGGTTTATCACTTTATCTGGACTCAGTAGACTAACTTATGGAAAAGGAATGTTTTCGGGTATACTATTAAACCTTTGTCACTCCTGATTTCTAGGATTGCGATCTGCTTGAAGGAGATCTGTGATGTCACATCACTGTAACTCGATGAAGAAAGAAGTTGAAAAGTGGTTGGATAGAAAAATTCATGAGTTTGTGGTACAGGAAAGTAGTAATTTGTGCTTGTCGAAGGAGCAGTGGTTGGATAGATATTTGTATATGGAAATACACTAAATTTTCTTCCTCACCTTCCCAATTGAATTATACAATTGGTTAGCTAAGTTGGCAGACGGTCAAGGGAGGTGGAATCTTGTTGGTCCATAGTGTGGACTCCAGAACTGGTACGACGATTAGAAGCCTCTGAATAAAAAATCATGTGAGCTGTCGACCAATGGCTTCATCGAATTATAGGAGGATTTGTTACAGAATTCGCAATTGATACCTCAGTGAGTTACAACAAAGCAGAGTTCCAATTTTTCAAAGGACCACGAGGTAAGTAATTAAGGTTTTTAAATACCTAAATTAAAATGTTTGTGTGAAAAATGAGTTACGTCATTGCCTTGATGTTCGGAGCTATGCGGAGTGGAAAATTCCTTAGAGATCGAGAGAAATCAGGTCCAGAATATAGCCCGTTGATCAGACCTCCTTCAAGCAATGATGAGGAAGTGGTACATGCCTCACTGTGGAGTGTTATTCAGCTGACAAGACAAGGTTTTCTGTGGACACATCATCCATCCACTCCACCTCTACCTCCACCTCCACCACATACACCTTCACCCACACTTCCGCCACCACCACCTCCGTTGCACATATTGAATATAATTAAGCTGCTGATTTTCAATGGCATAGGGAGCGAAGATATAGATAAGTTTTGGTTTGTTGTGAATGTTGTGTAGACAATGCACCATATTACTGATGAAAATATAAAGAAGGCACAGCTAGTTACCACTTTGTAGGATCACGTGTTGACCTGGTATATTAAGTATTGTTCTGATAATCCTCTGGAAGCACTAGCAGAGACTAAGACTACTTTGAACAAAGATTTTAGTAGGCCTATGTCTGACTCACAGTCAGTAATTGGATTTAAGGAGATCATGATGAGGGTTGATGATACACCTTGGGAATTAGAGAAAATGTTAAAATGTGTGATTCGTGAAGTTAATATGCAGCTCATAGATGGTCAGCATTGTGAGTGGTTTATAGCTTCACTTCTACCCCACCTGAGGATTTATTTGTCCCAATAGAAGATAGGAACTGAGGCCGAATCTCTAGAAATCACGATGAGGTTGCATGTGACGCCTATGTAGGATGTGACCTTGGGGGTACAACAAATTCACTCTAGGTTACAGAGCTTATGCTTAGAATTGCAAAACTTGAAGAAAGACAAGGAGGCTAAGACAGAGGTGCGCGTGGAAGTTTGGTGTCTAAAGCGTAAGAGTCAGAGGCACGATAAAGACCATTGTCCCATATTTACAAACTATATCATAGGAGGGGGACCAATTCCCCTGAGGCCAAAAGCTCCAGCAGGACCGAGCGTCAAGGTTGCGCTATAGTGGGCTATTTGAAAAATTGCTAGAAAACATGCAACAGATAATTGTCATTTGCTTCAAAATTTCATTCAGACACCACAACAGTTTTTCTGTGGCTACTTTAAATTTGTGGGCCATGATGAGCACCACTGTCACAACGATGAACTGAAGATGAAAAGAATGCCTATGTACGGGATGCAAGCAGACACTCGACCTCTAGATCAGGGCGCACGAGGATCACGTGTAGGTTATAAAGGAATAGGATAGGGCCACAGAGGAGGAGGACCTAGTAGAGGTCATAGACATGTTATTTTCTATAATTGTGGAACGCTAGGGCACTACACATGGGATTTTCAAAATCAGACACGTCCGTCATGTCAATACTGTAGCTAGTTTGACCACACCATAGAAGAATTCCTTGTGTTGATAGCTAAGATGCATGAAAAGAAGGTGCAACCTTAGTAACCTACGTAGAACTTACAAATGATGAGAGTTGAAACCCTTGAAGAAGATCAGAATGTGAATATAGTGGGTAGGAGCAGAATAACGACTGGCGATGATAAGGGAAAACAACTTGAAGAGGACAGATGGGTCTGCAAGGCCCCAAAAAAGGAAGTTGGTTTTGATCCGGAGCATGCAAAGGAAACATTTACGGAGGCCAAGAAAATATTCGCTGAGGCATCCACCTTAGGAAGCCAGAACAAAGTGCAAGAAACTAGCGCGCCTACAGGGGTTGATCCCTCTATCCTTACCACATTCTTGGAAACCTGCATGACACTGCTTAACGATAACGAAGCTGTGAAATTCCTATAGGAATTAATACACAAATTTTCTATCAAAAAAAATGTCCTTGATGGAAATCACGTAGCCAGAAAAATTGGTAAACATAAGGCAAGAATAGGGCGTAAGATGAGGCTCACCACACCTATAGGAGAATATGAGATGGACTAGGTCATTTTGGATATGGGGTCTGATGCAAATGTTTTTCCTAAACAAACATGGGAAATAATGGGGAGACCTGCACTACAGTGGTTTCCAAGCAAGCTCAGAATGGCGAACCAGCAGAAGATCATCCCCATGGGACGATTATACGAAGTAATTGTTGATATTGAAGGTGTGAGCGCAATGGATGGCTTTGAAGTGATAGAGATCGTTGATGACAATAATCCATACCCCGTGATCTTGGGAATTGATTGGGCCATTGACATGAATGGAGTCATCAACTTGAAGAAGAGGACAATGTCATTTTAAAAAAAATCGCTTCAATTTGTAGTGTCGTTAGACCTTGCAAAAGGGGCACACTACACTGAACCGGTCCACGATTATGAAGAAAGTGAAGATGAGCTAGATCAAATTTACAAGATAACAACACAAGACCAGGACTAGGTCAATCCAATGGTAGATGGTAGGATCACATGGGGTCATGAGATTTCTTGCACCTCTAATTTAGATGAAGAGTTGGAGCATTAGCGGAATCGTTTGCATGAAGTATCCACGATGCGATGCAATATGATGACTAAATCACTATGATGCATTTCATCAAAGGTAAGGAAATTACCTTACTATGATGGTTTAATTGACATGGATAAGTTTTTGGATGCATTTGAACATGAAGTCCCTGAGCATCACCACTTCCAAGTGTTAGATTTGTCACTGCACGCTATGCCTGCACGATGGTGGGGAACACATAAGGATAGCTTTGATGGATGGTGGGATTACAGAAGAATGATGAGATTGTGGTTTGGGCATCCTAACATTCAATTGGACAAGAAATACGATGGGAGGGATGATCCGCGAGATCACCTAGAAAAGTGGACTAAAGGTTATGGAACAGAGCCGTAGCCAGAATGGGTACACTTATTTTGCCATACTTTGGATACAATCCCCATGAACTGGTATTTGGAAACAGAGCTCTGCCATGGCACCGTGGAGTGGGATATATTGAGAGGAGGATTATTTTTTACCTTTAGATTTGAGGACATCTTCGTGATAATTGATGAAGCGCTGCAAGAAATCAGGGTGGTTATCTTCAGAATGCCACAAGAACCTTTGGAATGGGTCCAGCTAGAGTGGAGCACCCAGTTGTGCCATGTGCTGGAGTGTTATAATGTGACAGCTGAAGGGGAGGATGAAGATCTGACGAATATTAATATTCCAAAGGTGGAAGGGCATCACGAAGTTGAGGGCCTGCAAATAGACAACTCGGACATCATCGCACCCTTGAAAACCAAGCAAGTAAACATTAGAACTGAAGCAAAACCGAAGTTTGCAAAGATTGGAGATTACTAGGATGATGCTATTGTGGACAAGGTTTCTGATTTACTTCACGAATATCAGGATCTTTTTCCTACCAAGTTTTCAGACTTGAAGGGCATAATAGGCGACTTGGGTATTATGAAGATTACTTTGAAGCTGGGCGTGAAGCCTATTAAGTAGAGGCCATATCATATTAATCCCAAGTACAAGGAAAAGGTTCATTAGGAGCTGGATAAGATGTTGGAGGCGGGCATCATAGGACCTGTGAGGGAATCTAACTGGGTAAGCCCGATGGTGGTTTAGGAGAAGAAACAGAAGGGTGAAATAAGAATTTGTGTAGATATAAGAAATTTGAATGATGCCTGTGTCCATGACCCATTCCCGATGCCGTTTACAGACGAAGTATTAGACAACATTGGAGGGCAGGATACCTACTCATTCACTGATGGATTTTTTGGGTACCATCAGATTAAGATCACACTTGAGGATATGAGAAAAATGACCTTCACGATAGAATGGGGTTGTTTTCAATACACTGTGTTGTTGTTTGCACTCAAGAATGCAGTTGTGATATTTTCTTGCGTAGTCATCGCAATGTTCAAAGAGTTTATTCATAACTTCTTGGAAGTGTACTTTGATGACTGGAAGGTGTTTAGACTAGTGAAGCACCATGTAGGAAGTCTGCACTTGATGATGGATATATGTCACAGATACCAGATTGCATTGAATTTGAAGAAATCCTTATTTTGTGTTCCATTTGGGATCTTGCTAGGTCACGTGGTATGCAAGCAAGGATTGATGGTGAATCTTGCAAAGATTGCGGTAATAGTAAATTTGGAGGCCCTGAGGAGTGTTAAGAAGCTGCGTGTGATGCTGGGACATATAGGATATTACAAGAAGTTCATCAAGGCTTATCTTGAGATTACGATGCCCATGGAGAAATTACTAAAGAAGGATGCCACATTTTGTTGGGATGAAGAATTTCAATGCAGTTTAGTTGTATTGAAAGAGAATATGGTCACTGTGTCGATCTTGGTATTCCTAGATTGGAAGAAGGAATTTCACGTACACGTTGATGCCTCTTGCATTTCGTTAGGTGAGGTGCTAACATAGGCTGTTGAGGGAGAAATAGACCATCCTATAGCCTTCGTGAGTAGGAAATTATCAAAGGCCGAGAAGAATTAATTAATGACGAAACGCGAAGGGTTGGCTATGGTGTACACGCTTCAAAAGTTTAGGCACTATCTGTTGGGCGGACATTTCAAAATTTACACAGATCATTTTGCCTTGAAATACTTGGTCAATAACCCTATGCTGGGGGGGGAGATCTGCAGATGGCTGCTACTATTCCAAGAGCATGACTTTGAGGTAATTGTGAAGCTAAGGAGGTTAAATGCAGGACCTGATCATCTGTCATGAATCGAAACTGGAGAGGAGCCTACTAATTTAGAGGAAGGGTTGCCAGATTGGCAGCTCTTCATGATGTGGATAGTGGATAATCATTTTGTGGATATTATTCACTTTTTGACTATGAGGATGGCCCTAGAAGGGTATACAAGTAAACAAAAGAAGGAGCTAGTAGTGTGTGTGACAAACGTTTCAATAATTGCAGGAAATTTGTATAAGATGGGTGTAGATGAAATATTGTGAAGATATGTCCCTGATTTTGAGAGAAATAACATCCTCGTAGAAGCTCATGGAGGGGCTGTGGGAGGACACTATGCAAGAAAAGCGACTGCATGGAAGGTTTTGCACGCAGGTCTATGGTGGCCAACGTTTCATAAGGATTCTAAAATGTATTGTAAGGCATGCGATGCATGTCATGGAACAAGTAGACCATTGCGAAGGGATGAATTTCCATTACAACCTCAAGTATCATTGCAGCCATTTGAAAAATGAGCGATTGATTTTGTTGAGCCAATTCATCCCCCAGGAAAGAAGACAGGTGCACGCTACATCATCGCCGCAATGGAATATCTAACCATATGGGTAGATGCGCAGTCGATTAAGGATTATATAGGGGCTATAGTAGTGATTTTTTTTGTATGAATTACCCAGATTTGGCTACCCAAGAGTATTGATGAGCAATCAAGGTATGCACTTTCTGAATGAAACAATCAGTGTGTTAACAAAGGAATTCCAAGTCTATCATTAGAAGAGTACACCGTATCACCCATAAGCGAATGGAACTTTTGAGGCCTTCAACAAGAGTTTAGAGAATGAGCTGATGAAGATCTGCAATGCACAGCAACATGATTGGGATGTGTGCATACCTCCAGTACTATGGGCATATAGGACTACTTGCAAGACGCTGATAGGAGAAACACCGTTCTGATTGGTTTATGGCATAGAAGCTGTTATGCCTATGGAATATATTATGCTTAGTCTACGCCTAGCGGCACTGACGAATATGGTGGATCATGAGGCCTTAGAGAAAAATCTTGCGTACCTGATGGAGCTCGAAGAGGATATTTTTTTGGCTAGATTTCATAAAAAACTATAGAGAGAACGTGAAAAAGCATGGCACGATCGACACATCAAGATTTGCATGTTTAAGGTAAATGATATGGTTTTTTTATATGATAGTAAATTCATTAAGTTTCTAGGGAAATTTTGGATGCATTGGCTAGGGCCATATATTATCAAAGAAATTACAAATGGAGGAGCAGTTCAACTCACAAAGCTAAATGGAGAACCTTTTCCGGGGAGAGTGAATCGAAGACGATTGAAACTATATACAAGGGATCTTGCGCAATGACTATATGGTGACAAAATATTCTTAGTTCTCCGAGAAGCTATAAGGGAGTGCGAGACTATAAACTACACTACCAGGGTTGGAGGACTACACAGCAAGCATGCTACGTGGAAAACAATGAAGATACGACCAATGAAGCTACGCACAGGAAGCTGCGCTATGGAGGGAGATGTCGCGCAAAATAGTAGCAAAGTGACTATTGGAGTCATTGTTCATGATTTGACAAAGAGAAGATGGTTAAGAGGAGCGTGCTGGTGAAATTTAAAGCCAAACTCTTTGAACATCTACCACCAAAACAACATTAATGGTCGAAATTTGGGGGGAATAGTCAGATTTGAATTTGAAAACCACTATAAATTATGTGTGCCTATCCAATAGAGAACACTTTGCACCCTTAGAGTTTTTATTGAGCTGTGTTGTGTGTCGTCTATGAACTGATCGTATTGGGAGGATTTGGTCGTGAGCCCTGCCTTTGCTAAGCTGTCAGAGTTGAATCAAAAGTTTATTCTTCAGAAAATGCTTGCACCAAGCCTTGCAGAGACTATGAGTACTGGTGGCGATATTTCTTTTGAAGGAGTTGCTCCAGAAGTGGTGAGTATGGAAGCTCTGGGTCCTGTGCCTATGGTTTTGAGGTCGCCTCGGCCGAAGCCTACCCTTGCTAAAGAAACACAGAAGTTGAAGAAGGATAAATAGAAAAAGCCACTACTGGTGCGCAAATCATCGAGAAAGAATTCTGCATCACAAAAATAAAAGAAAGACAGGCAACCCAAGAAGGTCGTCAATCTGGAGGTGAAGGAAGGACACGACATAGAAGACATAAATTCTAAGGGGGTGGAGCCCATCACAAAGCTTCCTAACTATATCCCTCCACACAACGGGAAGGCGAAGGTCACCAAGGACCTAGACTTAGACACATTTTCTATTTCTATGCCCCTGCTTCCTGAGCAGGTTCCCTTTGAAGGTCCTCGGCTTGCGTGGATCTCACTGCTGAAGATCAATGATTGGGACCTCACAGATCATGCTAGGTTTCCATACTTAGCCACAGATAAGTATATGAAGTGCATTTACTATGCGGATTTGGGTGTTATCGTGCTAGAGACGTTGGAATGGATCTGCAGTGTGGTGAATTCAAGATTGCTGAATTTGTTTTGGGTGCCCCATTATCACCACACCCCTATCAACACAATTTGTGTGCACCAACTTCTCACTCTGGTGCATGATGGATGCTTATGGCTAGGAGGGCCTATACTCATTACTGACATGCTTATCCATTGAATCACACACCTACCATACGAGGGACTAAATCCGGCCAAGGAATTTAGTGGAAAGGTAGGAGAAAAGGATCTGGAAAAATGAATGAAGGAATTTGACCTAGTGAAGGAGGTGTGAGGATATTCAATCACCTCCATAAACGATCCCGTAATGCAAATTTCCATGTAGATCTTAGCAAGGAAGGTAATGAGAAAGTGTCACACGGACGAAGTTTCAGTGCCCGTGGTCTCCCTAGCTACACAGTGCGCAAAGGGCATGCAGTTCAATTGGTCCAGGTACCTATGCCAGGAATTCCTCACGAATTTCCCTGAGGTCCAGGATGAGACCAAGCCATTCCATTACTCTTGCTTGTTCCTCTCTATTGTTTTGGTTTCGTGGGGTCTACCGGAGGATATCTAGTTTCCTTTGCTGGAAGAAGGATAATCGAAGGTAGCACAGTTCACCTCCCTGTGGGCTACAAAGGACCCCGTGTAGATCACAGAGACCAAGATATTCTAGGTCCTGATGGAAGAAAGCCTCCACATGGCCATTAACCAGCGCTCAAGGTTTTCCCCGACCTTGTACACGCAGTTGTCAGCCTATGCAGTATTCAAGGCTGACTTCCATCGAGTATACATTCAGGTGTGGAAGGATCCACAATAGAAATGGCACAACTTGCCATATTTGGTAATGGAGACTAACATGTAGGAGGTGATCACGCGATGGCCAGCAGAGTGGCGCACCCCCTCAAACTTAGATGCGAGAACTAGTAAGGGCGCAGAAAGTTCGGCAGCACAAGCAAGAAAGGAATCAACCAAGCAGGTTGCGCAGAACCTGGCCATGCAGTGGAAGAAGGAAGCCATAGAGATGGCTCAAATGGAAAAAGAGCATGTTGCTAAGGAGTAGATTGAATAGGGGAAGCACCAGTCAGAAAGAAGTGGTAAATCCCCTTCACTAGAGATCGAGGAGGACGAACTATCTGAACAAGGAGGCGGAGGAGATGAGGTGAAGAGCACCCTGTTTCGTTTAAAGAAGCACAGATAGGAGCAGCGAAAGTTCCCTGGAAAAGGAAAAAATCAGACAAGTCACAGGGTGACCCCATGGTATTGACAGAGGGCGATCTCGATGAGATTGGAGATAAAATACGGGACACTACGACTGAAGTGTTGCAACAGTTCGAGTAGCAGTATATGCAGACATTGGGGAGCATACAAAAGGATCTGTGCGAGCTATATATCCTTGCCAACAAGATACAGGTGGGTGCTGGTCAAGCAAGCATAACACAAGTGAGCCTGGCCCCAGGGATGAGTCAAGCAGTGGAATTAGTAAGGACCCTAGATCTTCAAATTGTTGCATTACCAAAAGGGTCCCTACGCATGAAATCAATCAATGTTCGCATCATCTTAAGCACACTTAAGAACATTAGGCTGAACATCGCAACGCTCCCCAATGAGATTCTTCACATGCTTCATGCAGTGGTGATAGAGGAATTGAGAGCTCAGGAGCAACGTGCTCTCAATATTATCAACAAATACAAGGTGAACAATGAGTAGATGTTCTCTCAGAAGACGTAGACCTTGAAAGAAAAGGAGACGCTGTAGGCACAAAGTGTCTGACTGGAGTCCGTAGTTGTATAGGCATGCAGAACAATGTCTGAGCTTCACATTCATGAGGATGCATAGCTAGAAGTGAAGATCAGAAAGTTAACCATTAGTGTGCACAAGGAAAATCTAGAGGTTGGCCAAGTTCAATTCGAACTCAACATGAAAATCACTAAGCTGCAGTTAAAGTTACAGCCCATGACTCGCTGACTTTTCGAAATTATTTGAGTAGGAAATGGAGTTGGTGACAACTCTACAGGAAGACCCAAAATTGCAGATACTAAACACAGATGTTAGGGAGCTACAGAAGCAGTATGATGAAGTCAGGGAAATGGCGTGATCCATTACCCTAGCACAACGCCTAGCCAAGTTGCAGGAGGGGAAGTAGCTCCTCGTGTAGGTAGAAGAAGCACAGAAGAAGGAGGCCTTACTTAAGGCCAGGTTGGAGCCTTGGTTAGACAAAGCTTACCAAGTCAAGACCATTATTCAGGAGAAGCTAATGGGCTTGCAGCAGATGCAATAGTCAATGAAGCTAGCGGTAGAAGGACTAGATACAGAGAAGCTAGTTCAAGAGGTCAAGCAGGCAGCTACATAGAGCATTGTCGAGGTTACAGTAGTTTAGGTGGAGTTGGGGGATCTTCACAGCAATATTGCAATGCCAGCTGAGTGACTCAAGAGTCAGTCATGATCTTTGTGTTGGGGGCCTGTTGGGATGGGGTCCCCTGGGTCAGTTTTGGGGTTAAAATAATCCAAGTTTTGATGTAATTGTTGTAAGTAATGTAAAGTCTCCATGATTTGTGGATGCGGAGTGCGTAGATGGTTAAGAGTCAAAGGGGCTTTAACCCCTTGTTTATGTAAAGTTTGAGTCGGCTTTGAGACCCACCCATGGTCCGCGGACCATGGGATTATATGAAAAAAAGCATAAATAGGTGTGTCTTAGAGAGTCTAAGGTAGGATAGAAGAGATTGGAGATGTAATGAGTCGATAGAAGAGAATTCTTAGCATAGAGAAGTGCGTCAGATAGGAGAGAAAGGCTTTGCAGCTGAGTGTGTAGAGGCCTAGGTAGAGTCTGCCGCTGAGTGTGCAGACCCCTGCATTTGAGTGCACAAGGTAGTTTTTGAGTCTGTAATACCATACTGAAGATCAATAAAGAAGATTACTGAAGAAATAATGTGTATATTTACTTATTATTGTTTATCTTTTTCTTACGATATATGTTGTGGATGAATAATGTGTTATGAAATATGATCTAATTATGTGTGATTCACTCGAATAAGTATTAATAGCTGTATGCAATGCATGTTAAGTACTTTCGTGAAGACTGTGATTAATTATGTTATGTTTTCTAATTAAACTAAGTAGATCTACGCAAACGCTAATTTGGGGTTGTTTTCTGGTGCACGTAAGTGGATGAATAGATTGTTAAGGGTCTACACAACCCAATCGTAGACCTTCGCAAGGGTCTAAAGGCTACTGGGATAGAATTCTAGTATTGAGCCTTAAGGGCTTATAGATCTACGTGATCCCTCGTGAAGGTCTACGATTGGTTTTTGTAGACCCTTAACAGTTTATTTGTCCACTTTGTTATCACCAAAATAAGAGTTTACATTGTTCCTAATCATGGTCTTAGATAAGTGTCAAGTCATTTATGTTTTAATATGTAGGTGATAATTTAGGAGTCTCAAAAGTCTCATTTTGTTTCCAAATAAAGTTTAGCAACCTTATTCTATGTCTTAGAAGTCTCACATTCTATTTAGAAACTCATATCTTAAACCATTTTGAAATTTTTTTGGAATTAGCCCCGAAACCACGTTTTCGTAGTGCAAATAGTGTAAAATGTCTGTTTTGCGCTACGAAAATGTTTCTCTTTTTGTAACACTTTTCCTTGCGTGCTACGAAAGCATGAATTCGTAGACAGTCTTGTCAAAACATCAATTCGTTAAAATTCCGTTAAATTTTCATTATTAGGTGGCAGCTAGGAGTTAGTTCTTAAGCATGCAGCCATCCAAAATCCATCATTTTGAATTTATGGGTCATCATGATAGGTAATTTCAAATTCGAAAGCGCTGGTTAGTTTCTCATTGCACTTTGTATGAAAACCCTCAAACAGATCGTTTTTCGAATGGTAAGCTTATGGTAATTTCTTACCAAGGTTTCTCTCATACATAATTCAAGTGAGGCTGACCACCATAAGCAAGCGAGGCTGTAAATAGAATTTCAGGCGAGGCTGGTTTGTTACAGGAATTCAGAGGCAAAGATGACATAAGAAAGGAAAAGTCACAGGTCTGGTCATTATTTAAGAACAGAGTCTGAAAGTACTGAGGTCTTAGCCAAAGATAAGTCAGTTGTGAAAGCCTTCAAGAAAGCAGGATGTTGGAATTTTTGTAAAAAATTGCAGGGAGGACATACTCAAGTGACAAAGGAGTTTGCACTACATTTCACTGGCTCAAACACAAAGGTTGGAATCCTAAACTTGCAAATTTCTCCAGAAATCATAGCTTTGGTGACAGAGATTCCTAGGGGGCAAGCTTTATGGTTCAAAAACTTTAGATTCGACATGGAACCATGTAAAGTGTTTCTAAAGCTAGAGTTTGCAGAAACATACTTAACCAAGGCAATTCCAAGGAACTACAACAAAGACATCTATGCAAACTTGCTCTTCAACATTCAACGTCATTTTACTTGTGAGGGCAGATATCAAAAAGCTTATTACTATCATTTTAAACTCCTGTTGCATTTTACTGGTATGATTTCTTTAGATTTGCCTTACTTCCTGTATCGAAGTATAACTAAGATGGAAGATAAAGTGCAATTGAAATCTCAAGGATATGAAACTTCCCTTTTTCATCATGGTCTAATTAAACTGACATTTTTACATGAACTTAAAATGGTCAATAAAGAATGGTCTTCATTTTTTTTTTTATGTGGTTTTGGAGTGGAAAATCAAGACACAAGCATTAGCCCTAAGGTTAAAGAAACTCCATCAGCAGAAACCAGCAAGTCTGTAATGTCCAAGTCAAAAAGATTTGTTAAGCTGAAACCCAGAAAGTAGGCGAAAGAGCAAGTGAGCAAAAGATCAGTGGTTATTCTTGAGACTACTAAATCCACAAAGGAAAAGATAGCTGAAGTTAAAGAAATGACACAAGAATAGTTAGCTAACAAACCAATTCAAAGGAGATTGACCATAAGTCAAATTGCAAAGAAGAAGGGTAAACCAGTGATCTCAGGGGAAAGTCCAAGCTTGAAGGGTAATTTAAATGATATTTTAAAAGCCATTGATATTGCAAAATCCCCTTTGGTTCAGGAAGATGTCATAGAGTTTGATAAAGGAAAGTCGAAGAAGATGAAATCCTCTAAGAAACTGGAATTTGAGGATGATGTTACAACATTTGTGTTCAAGCCCAGAAAGCCCTTAACCAGGCAATCCAAAAAGATGCAAGAGTCCAATATTAAGTTAGGAAAAGTAGAAGAAGCTTCCGTTATTCAGGAAGAGATGATAGACCTTTCATCACCAATACCTGAAGGTGACAAAAACATAGTTTTTTCCACTCAAACAGAAAAAGCTGGTTACGAAGAAATGGAACAAAGGTCAAGAGCAGCTAATAATGAAATTTCTAGACTAAGGATGACAGCAAGAAGGCACGTTGCTGAGAAGATAGATTTCAAAATGATAAAGGTTCTTTGGGAAGTTGAAAAAGTTTCTAAACCAGAAATAGTCAGCAATGAAACTCAGTACTTTACTTGGATTGTTCCTGCAATCAAAGAAGCAAGATTTGTGAGGAGGATGAATGCTCAGTTGAGAGCTACTAACAAGAGATTGAAAAGATAGATTGAAGACCTAGAAATACAGTTAACAAATTCTAAAGAAAGGCTACAACACTAATGAAATAGGGTGATGAAAAAGGGCAGTAAAGGATATATCTTAAAACAGTTTTGGTATTAAAAAGGTCATCTGTGAAGAAGAACATCTTATAAGGTTAAGTTGTTTTGATTTTTGGTGATCATATCAGTCTTTATGAAATTTTGAAAATTCCCAAACTGCAGATTTTTGAAAGCTGTGTTGAAAAAAGTGCATACACAGCAGTTTTGTAGAGCACTACGAAACTGTTGAAGGTGACCTCTTAGCACTTTATAGATGTATTTTGAAGGTAAGGTATGATAAATTCCAACTTTCTATGTTTCTGGTAGACATATGAGGATCATAGACGAAGTTTAGATGGAAGTGATGCAAAAAGAATGGTTCAAATAAGTAATTCATAAGTGATATAAAGGTTGCGCTAGGAAAACAGACTATCTTCGTAGCACAGTCATGTTTCATCCTCTTTTCCATCTGTTCGAGGTTCCCTTTTTTGTACAGGTGGAGAAATGACGTCTTAATGGATTGCTAATACATGCCACATATATGAGACAATCATCAACACTAGCAAAACTACCCAAAGATAAGAATAAAGGATACAGGGCTTAAAAGGAGGAACTCTGTCTCCTTGTTTTTAGGACAATTAGGTCATGAATCAGCAGGGTTTGCAACAATACTAGAGACATCATAAAGCTCGAAGACATGGATTAGTAGTTGATTAAAGAATGTATTTAAGTCATGGATAAGGTTGTTGAAGAATGTTCTCGGAGTTTCACTCCTATTTGTATTAGGACTCTTAAAGACAGTTAGCTGTCAGTTTGTAATTAAGAAGTTTGTTTTATGAATAGATAGGTGTCAATGTTAGGAATTCGAATTCTCCTAAGGAGGGATCATAGAATCCAAGGTTGTAAAAGCTCTATATAAAGCATGACAATCGAATTCCTCAAGGTTGGTAATTTCATTAGCAAAAGAAAGTTGTGATATTGTAAGAAACAGTGGTTTTTCAAACTTAATACAGAGATCAATTTGACCACTCAATATTCACAAGGGTAACTCTCAGCTACGGGCTCTACGTAGGCCTCTGCACACTCAACTGCAGAGCCTTTCTCTCCTATCTGACCCACTTCTCTATGCTAAGACTTCTCTTCTATCGACTCATTAAATCTTCATTCTCTTCTATCCTGCCTTAGACTCTCTAAGACACACCTATCTATACCTTTTTTCATACAATCCCATCGTCTACGAACCATGGGTGGGTTTCAAAGTTGACTCAAACTTTACATAAACAAGGGATTAAAACCCCTTTGACTCTTAATCTTCTATGTGCTCTACATCCACAGATTGCGGAGACTTTACATTACTTACAACAATTACATCAAAACTTGGGTTATTTTAACCCCAAAACAGACCCAAGGGACCCCATCCCAACACCGGTTAAAAAATATGAAAAAGGGAACCCCCTGGAGTTTCTCTTTATGATCTTTTCACGCTCTCGAAATATGACAAGACCACTAAGTTTCCCTGTTTGGACTCATTAAATTAATGAGATGGGGAAATTGGATAATACAATTGCTTTATGTCAGTATTTTGGAAAGATTTTTTTGGCATCATTCTTTCCCTTGAACATGGCACTCCCTCAATAAAACCTTCTTTGTGATGGCCTCTCAAAATGAACCTTACCATCCTTACACTTTAGCCTATGATCAGAAGCTAATGATTATGAGTAGCTTAGATGTATATAGTTAGATATCCTATGTATTCTTGTATTGATTGTTAAAGTTATATGTTGTGATAATACGCCTCGTCTTGCTTATGTGTAGGTATTGATCTAGGAGCTAGTTGAGGGGTCTTCCACTCTACTACTTTGCGTTCTCGAGCAACAACACACCAAGATATGAGGTAACAATCCTTCTTCTTAATTTGATTATCATTTCACTAATACGAATATGTGCATGTATCTCTCGGCCAACTGTAGCTAATCTGAGTATCTTCCAAGGATCCCGGGAAGATCATTGAGGGTATCACCACCACAATCACCCGTGCATTAATCCCTATAGCAATCGTCCATATCAATGATAGATGCTTGTTTTTATGCTTGCCTGTTGTCCATTTCCACATAGATATGTAGAATACTCTAACCAACATCCCCAACAGTCTGCACCTCCTATGATTGTATATATTAGGCCTACCACCCTAATGCTACAGACAATCTCTCCTAAGGTGCTCCTCACCACATGTCCAACACTCCAACTGACTAGTGCCCTCACCTCAATGTTGTTGTTGTTATTGTGACCCATGTCCCTATATAGTTGCATTAAACCTTTTACAGTGCCACGTTTGCTTTCCCATTTGCATTTTGAGGCCTTGTTCTCTTAGGCTACCATTTACATCTACCTTTGTCTTTTCCCTTGCATCCATGCTAAGATTCATTCTTACACTTTGAATATTCATATAAATTCTTCAATTTCCCAATGACTTCCTCAAGTGACCGAGGCTCATCATACTCAATCCGATCTTGAAATGATAATGGTAAACCATTGAAAATCTCTAGACCTTATCCTTCGCATTAGTAAGATATGGTACATACATCAACAGGTCCAGAAACTTGGCCGTGTACTCTTTGTTTGTCATTGATCCCAACTTCATCTCATAGAATTCCTTAGCCTTACTGTCGTAGTACCTTTCTGATAATTATTTCTTCCTGAAAATCCTCTTGAACTCCCACCAACTCATATCATCTCTCCTAATGTCTCTAACCTGCTTAATATCTTCCCACTAGATGTTTACTTTACCTTTCAAACTAAATATAGTTATTCTTCCCTTCATGTTATCTGTGTACTCATGCAACTCAAAAAATTTGTTCATCCCAAGTATCCAAGCCTCTGTCTCTTTCAGATTCTTCACATCTCCATCAAAAGTAGGTGGTTTTTCTTTCTTGAATTCATCTGGCAAATATCCCCTATCATTTATCCTATAAGGATGATAGTGATGAAAATCATGATGTCTATCAGAACCTGAACTAGAATAGTACTTGTACTCATCGTCCCTCCTATCTGGAGTGTCCAACAACCTGCCATCTCTCACTATATTATATATATCTGACTTGTATCTACTAGGAGACCTACTGCCATATGCCCCATTATTTCCATCCTCATGTCCATAGCTGATCTGAAGTAGCCCATGTCACTGCAATTCCGATAAACTTTGAAGAAGTATAGCATTAACCTCTACTTGCTTCTCTTGTGCCTGTATGATCCAGTCATTATCTGCCTTACAACTCCTTATCTCTTCCTTTAAGCTCCTTAGTGTAACTTCCTAATTGGAATTATTTCCAACACCATACTTCTCTTTGGATTCATAGGGAGAGTCTTTGTTGTCAACCACCCTGCTATCCATTTCACATTTCTTCCTATAATGCATAATATGTCAGATAAACGAAATCACAAGAAATTGACATACCTTAGTAGAGCTCGGCGAGGATACCTTGTCTGCAAGGTCACCAAATTAGCATGATACATGTATAGCATAATCATAACAACATATAAACATATGAAAATAAACGTATCAACACCTAAACATCACTCTAGTTAGGGTCCAGTCATCAATGCAAGGCCATATAAACAATGCATGGTGTTATGTTCCTCTACCAATAGTTGTCATAATTTATGATTGACTTATTTTATCTCTAAAATATGTACATACCTTTTCTTTCTACAAATGTTTTCTATATTTGTAAAAAAAAAAAAAAATCAAAAAATTAAAAAATGTAAAGAGGGTATGTCCTAAAAGAAAGATCAAAGGACGAAAAAAGAAATAAAGAAAAGGTCAAAAAAGATGAAAAATATGAACCCCAAAAAAAGAAAGACCATGAAAGTGTGCAAGCCCAAATGCCACTACTATTTTACTTTCTGTACAATAATGATTGTGTGCAAAGTGTTGTTATGCCACAATCCATTGTAACCAAACAGTTTAATCTTGGTAGATAAGTAGATAGGTAGAGTAAATAAAGGAGCTCAACAATTTAATTTGAGCACTTGGATGTAATAAGGATAGACTTAGATAGATTTCCATTGTAAAAGAAAAGAAAAGTTTCATAAGGGTTTGCCAGTTTAAGTGCACCCTAATAAAGAGTAGAAAAAATGGTAGGATGTGTAGGTGGGTAAGTAGATGGATGGTTGCAGAATGATGTGTGATGGATGATTATTTGAAGCTCATATAATTTACTTTCATCATCATATTACTTTGAAAGTGTGGATAACAGAGACATTTACAAAGTCAGGTTATTAATTTCCCCATTTTCTTTTACCCCTAATATCACTAATTTCCCACAAATAACAATCAAGGCACCAAAAACCTTAAACCAAAGGGGCTCACAGCATTTCTTTGACTTTTGGAGGGACCAGACCCTCAACCCAATGATTTACACGTTCCAAGTGCTAAATAATCAACATTCATTCCTCCATAACTCATCCATTTCATCTAAAAAATCCCTTTTCCAAGGTTAAAATCGTTATTTGCCTAGGGAAAGTAATTAGCCTCATATAAAACCCATTTTTTCCCACAAAAAACCCACAACATGCATCTAAACCTAAGTTATGAATGTTTATATGCGGAAATATAATATTTTTCGAAGCATTTTACTTAGCATATTCTCATTTCCACATCCATTTCATATTAACATAATTTACTATAGTTAGCTCCCGCAAAATACACCCCATCCCCTATATATTATTAAAATCCCTTATTCTAATATCCCACCCTAGTTTGAAATATAAACCATAAATAAAAGAATAATTCGATAGATTGATTAATCGATATATTAATTAATCTATCCACGATCAAACTAAGCCATATAACCTCTCCGCTGCATTAAAAAGGAATTAATTAATCAATGTGTGATTAATTAAGAACCTTTCGCCATTCGCATCACCCCCGACGTAATTAACCTCCCTAATCCGCAGTTACAACCCCGTCAGGCCCCTCCATTAAATCTTGATCAAGTCCCTTCCCCAACCACCGTATGATCTGACACTATCAGATCTAATGACCCACGGTCATATCGAGCGGCCCCCAATGCCGAACTTTACCCACTCGATATGAGTGGTTTCACTATTCCCCCGCTGCTATGTGTCACCTGATGAATGTCATCGGGCAGACCTCTCCGAATACCACTACACCCTCATAAGAGGTGCGATAGAATCCACTTACCATCCCCGCTTACCACCTTCGCTAAATGAAAAAATGTCTCATCCGTTAACTGGCGCCAACTTTCATTTTCATCATACCCATCAAAACATTGACTTTGCCAAATAAAAACAAAAATACTGATTATTTTGTCCTACCGAGAAAAGAAACTTCAATTCTCCATGCGCACTCAAAGTACGTTCGAGCTGTCACCCTACTTCCAATCGTCGACTTTCAGAAGCTACTGAATTCTAGATTGCCATTGCAGACCCGTGCACTCCGTGCAAATAGTTCACCAGATCCATTTGTTCTTTCATGCAACCATAACCAGGTATTTACCCGCTTTACTGAGAAAACCCTATTTTCATATTCAACCTGCACTGAATTGCTATGAAAATCAAGTAAATTTAATGATAGCAAGCCATTCTACAGTCTATAATCTCTTTAAAACAACCCCATTCTTCACAAATTCCTTGAAATTCCCTACCCTCATCCTTGAATACACAAGAAACAAGGATGGATGTTCTAGTTTCTTTAGATTCCAGGCCCATTACCACTCCCCACAAAGATTTATACCATCTTCCCCTGGCTGACAAGGATTTCCAGATAAAGCACCTCACCTTTGATGAAACCCCTTTGAAATTGCATTGTAGATACAGAGATAATTACTTAAACCATGTACATAAGATAGGTCTTTGGGAGTCAAACCTGCTCAAATATCAATTCCCAATTGTTCATGTCTTTCCTGAAATTATTCATTACTGCCACGGAAATTATGACCCTGTTTTGAAAGTTGTAATGTCCTCAGACTAGAAAACCCTTTTCACCATTACAGCTGAGTCCATAAATGAGATGTTACAGTTACAACCTGGCCAAGACCTCACCCCCTCTCCATCCCCGATTTGCTTGAAAGGTTCACCAAACTGTCTAGTTCCAGATGTACTCAAATCCCCTAGACCTTCATTTCTGAAGAAAAATACATGCCAAAGGATCCCCCTCCTTACATGTCAGCCTTCTTTTTTGATCTAGGCAGAGACATCACAACAATGTTATCATGCATTCTGGGTTCCACCACTAATGAGCATATATATGAAACTATTTTTGCTGGTATGTTTATATTTACCCCCGATCAACCTCCTGCAGTCAAGTTTGATTGTGCCAAATTCATAGTAGATAAAATGCATGATCAGTTTATGAGACTTGAAAATGAGAGGGTGTTCAAGTATTCATCAGTCTTGTATCATTTGTTTCTTTATTACCAAACTGATAGGTTTCCCTTCTCTGTAAAAAAAACTTGATACCAGATGGAATCCTAGATCTGTCATTTTCTGGACTTCTCTTTTCCACAGATCTTTTAATTCTCCCTATGCATATATAGATTTTATTGACCAATTTGTGCATCTAGTAACTACAATGTTGATAGGAAATCCCCCTCCTATAATTAGTGTGGATATTAAGAGGGTTCTTTAGCTGTCAAAACAATACAAAGTTGGGGATTGGTATTTATACCAAAACCATACTGAAATTAGGATTTATGGGTGTGAGCTGCCTCCATATAAATTACCTAGATATCTCCCCATTCGGTTATTTTCCCTGGAGTACTACAAGAAAATGATTAATTCTGATGAAATTCACTTTTTCAAGACCAAGAAGAAGGCCCAGCTGAGGATAAAGGATCTTCTAGGCCCATTTATTTGCAATAATAGAGAAGCCGGAAAGGTGGCGGATGAAATCCTTGAGAGATTGAAATTAAAAAAGAGTTTCATCTGGCCCTATGACCCTCATGGATTCATTTGTGAGAGAAGGTAGAAACATAAGCTATCACCATATATCCACCATAGGATCCCATAGATTGAAAAATATGCCAACCAATCAGAATGGGTGGAAGGCACACTGATAGATCAAGATAGCACTCAAGTTTAAGTTGACAATGTAATGGAGGACTTAGAGAGAAGATTTAATGAGGATTCATTTGTACAGGTGTTTGGAGAAACTTCATCCAGGAAGCAGTCACAGGAACCCATTGCACAGCCATCAGAGCAACAAGGGACCTCAGAAAGAGCAAAAGATTTAGAACAACAAGAAGAATATGAGCAACTCAAAATCTCAGAGGAGCTGGCTCAACCTCAAAAAATCATGGGCAATCCTCCTGCGTTGTAGACTCCTCTCAATGAGGAAAGAAATCTCAAAAGTGATAGAAAAGAGACCAATCCTTCCAGCAGGCTTATTGATCAAACTTTTGTTAGAAGGCAAAGGTTGAATCCCTATTTAGAAGAAGAATATATTGAGGAGACCATAGGTAACATAGTAGCACAAAAGAAAGAAAGTTTGCAGACTATCCTAATAGGTGGTACACCATCCACCTCCCATATACAAGCATTGGAGAGACAACAAAGCACAGAAGTGTCTTCTTTCAGAGCTTTCTTTGAACAAAGCTTAGACATTAAAGGGAAATACAAAGAAATCAAAGCAAGGAATGAGAAATTAAAATCTCAAACCTATGCTCATTACCTCAAAATGGCTCCAACTAATCAGACCAGGCTTATGTCAGATTTTGACATAAAGGAAGGGAAAATGAAAATGAGTTTCCTGAAACCAACTGTACAACAGCTGAAGTTAATGGCTGACTATTTGAAAACTGATTTTGAAGTTTTGGCCAAAGATATCCATCCAATTGACCAAATAGAACTACACAAGCAAACTTGTAAGATGGTCTATTCAACATTAACTAGTAAAGCCATCACAACACACCAATTGCAAAATTATTTGTGCAACACAACAACACAACTGCAACTGGGAAAAGCCTCCTCTCAGGCTAAAGACATTAGAATAAAAACCTTAGAAGACTTGGTGATAGAGTTGGGACATGATCCTAAGGATGTCAAAGCAGCCGAACAATTGATCAAAAAGAAGAATGATGATATAGCTGCATTGAAGAAGCATCTTAAGATCCCTCCTCTCCACCATCCCCAAAATACAGAGGTTATAGAGAAATAGAAGGGAGAAGAAATTATGGACTTAGTCCTTAATTTAAATGAACAGTTAAGGGAAACTGAGAGGGAATTGGAAAATGCAATACAATCTAGGCAGAGTGAGCTGGCCATCGCTCCTCCAACTGCCATACCCATAGTTTCTACAGCAGTACCCTCCACTTTGGCAGCATCTTTGGCACCAACACTTCCACCAATAATATCACTACCAGTAGTAGAAGCTATTCCAACTACAAGTACATCGACTAGTGCAGGGATAATAGCAGAAAAAATAGATGAAGTGATCAAAGCCATGGAATAGATGAGAATCCAAGCTACAGAATTAAAAAATCTCAAAGAAAAAATATCAAGTATGGAAACAGATTATGAACTAGCACAAATTCAAAACAAAGAAGAAGAAAGGAAGAACAAAAGGATGGAGGAGAGAATCAGAGTCCTAGAAAAGGACTTAGCACCAGAAAAGCCACTGGGAGATATGAGAAATATATTGTGGGCCAATATCATTGATTCCATCAATGATATTTGGCCTTCTATCTCGATAATTTTTTAACAGACTGAGCTTGTCAAGATAGCTATGGAAGCTATACAGAAGAACAAAGAAGAATTAGGAGATAAGACTAAGGAGGCAAATCAGTTGATTGACTTCTTGAACAGTAGGAACAAGTACCAATTGGATGCATTAGAGATTGAAGATAGAACAACCACCATCCTTGAAATTAAGAAAGTTCTTACTAAGAGGAACTTGATGCTCAACCTGGAGAAAAGATGTCAAAGTATTCAAGTGGATATAGATGACTTCATGTTGAAGTATGGCATCTTGAGAGAGAAATGTCTTCCAAGCCCACTAGTCATAAATGACAAGTTGATGACACAGGATGACTACATCGAGAAACTAAACAAACAGGCCAGGAAGCAAGCCAGCTCTTCAGCAATTAAAGCACTACCTACAGGAAAGGTTCTTTATGATGGCTTGGAAAACCTCTTTTACATAGAACATGAAGTGAAACACCTTTTCACCAATAGGCCCAATTTTGTTAAGGATACAGAAGTTGATGAAGTGTACCAAAAATGATCAGAATGAAAATACCAAATGATGAATGGTGGACCAGTATGACCGATATACTATAAAGTTAGTATAGTAAATCCATGGAGTAAAAATATTTACTATGATAAACTCTAGTAAATACAGGTAAAGAGTATTAGTAGGTTAAGATAAGAGTGAAATCCAGCACAGAATTACCAAGATAACTGCATGAGACAAATTCGAGTTCCAGCATCCAGCACATTCACAAAAAGAGGGACAAAAAACAATCTGATTTCCATCTATCTCTACCTTCTTGGGGAAAATAACTTTTGTTTCCTATAATGAATCTCATATAGTTATGAGATATTTTGTAATATTTTTTGTATAAATACTTCACAAATTGAAGTAATTAGTGTGGATTGAAAAAGCATTTATGTAACACTTTTGTTTTGATCTAAAGGAGTTACTGTAATCAAGGCTAGATTGGTTTACTGGATTGAATAAATCTAAGGACATTTCACTCGATTCATGTGCACTGTGGGAAACAAATAAGTATCATTTCTTTAAGTTTTAATATTGTTTTCCTTCATGTTATGAAACATCATATGTGTTTTCTTATAAATTCTTAAAAGCAAACAAGGAAAAATACTATCAAAATTAGCTTAAATGCTCTCTGTTTTAACTGTTTCCTCATTTAATTTTTTCTACAAAATCACTTAAGTTTGGGAATTATTAGTTGATCCCTTATTTCTATGATTCATTCCCTTTATTATCCCTTGGTATAGGATTCTTAATTGCCCTTGCTATTTTCCAAACCTCCCTTCTTTAGCTTGATCCCTGCTATGGATTCTTCATTGCCCTTGGCCTTGGTTGAGTTCTCCATCCATTGAAACCTTTAGATTTGTCCATATTGTTGTATCTTGCCTTGTGAACTCTTACCTCAGTGATTAATCTGATCCTGATAAATCTTTCCTACTTGACTCCATAGCCCAATGGCCTGAATATCTGCTCTGCCCATCTGTTTCCTTTAATTCCACCAAACAAATCAGAACAAATCCCTTGAGCGTTAATATCTAGCCTAAATTCACCTCAAACAATGATAAATCATGAAGAGAGAGCCCTCTCTGAGTATAGATTGGCTAGGATCCGTACTTAAAAGATTGGTTTGTAGTTACCTTGGATCCTTTCCTTCTTTTGGATAACTTCTAAGGAAAATCTGAGTGATAACATAGTGGTGACCATATTGGGGAGAACAAATCCTCAGTTAAAATAAACCTTTGAGAAACCTAGAAGTTTAATTTAAAGCATCTTGAAGGATTGTTAGAAGTTATCGTGCAAATTCATAAAAGAAAAGCACTTAAAAGACTTGAAATATGGCTTCAGGGAGAACTCATTACACCAGGGCTAACCCTGATCCAAACCCTCCCCTTGTGTTTGAAAATCCCAACCTGATCCCAAGAATCATTAGAAGACAAGAGAGTTCAGTCAGCCCTAGACCTTTGTTCAGATCAGATTCCTGCCCTGTTGAGTGGCTGTTCTTGGAAGACCTCCATTTTGACGAACATTTTGAACTTCTCTGTTTAGAACCACATCTGATAGTGAACTATTGGACCTAGTCCAAGATCCATAATTCCTTAGAGAACTTGAAACCCAACGAGCCAATTTGTAAATTGATCGATATCTGCAGAACTCCACTCAGTCATCCCTTACCATCAATAGAACCCCTGAACTTTCTAAAACAAAATCACTTTCTACTAGTTCATCATTATTTCCTCACTTTTCTAAAGTTCATTCCACCCCTCCATTCATCCCTTCACTTACTCTCTAGCCAATCATAACCCAACAACCCACCACTACTTCTAGTTCTTCCTCCACAACCCAAACACCTCTTGTTACCCCAACTCCCATTCACACTACTACCCAACCTAGAATCATGGCCAATAGATATGCCCCCCTTGTGATGCCTGCCCCCCAAGGTGCAATGCCACAAGACTACCAGAGTAAAATTGCTACCTTTGATGGCACTGGAACATGCACAGCCCTACAGCACACTAGTAAAATGACAAATTACTTTGAAATTTATGAGATTGATGTGGTTGATTTCCAAATGAGAATTTTTGTTCAAAGTCTAGCTGGAGAAGTGAGGATGTGGTTTAGATCCTTGACCCCTCAGAGCATATATAGTCTAAGAGTCCTTTACCAGAAATTCTTGAATAGGTGGGAAAAGAAGAAGGATCCCCTCCAAATTTTATCCGAATATGAAAATCTTAAAAGGGGTCCCCATGAAACTGTTCAGGACTATTGTTCCAGGTTTAATACTGTGTACAATGCCATCCCTCTTGACCTTAGATCTCCCCCTAGTTTAACCCTGATCAAATTTCTAAATGGATTTTATTTAGACATGGCTTTTTAATTAAGAGAAAGAAATCCCCCCACTCTGGAGGAAATGCAGAGCATAGCAGTAAGTGTTGAAGCTAAGTTGCTTGCCAAAAGAGCTAGAGCTAGGAGTGAGAGAAGGATACTCTTGAAAGAGGAAACTACCCCCTTTGAAGAAAAAATTGATGCTTTAGATAAAGGGATGGAAAGACTATTAGACAGAGTCGAAGTTATTGAAAGGAAACCTCACTAGGACAACCAACAGGCTAATATAGGGAGAAATCCTAATTTTAGGAAAAACCAGAACTAGAATACTAGAAATAATATTCCTAACTATAATATCAGACCACCTTTCCAAGAAAATTATGCAGATACCTCACACCTAGAAGACCCTGAACAAGACACCCAGATAAACTTGATGGGTTTAGACGATGAGGAAGATATTTTCCTAACTCAGGATGACCAAGAGTCACACATGCTCCAACAGTTCTGAAACCAAACAGGGAATCATTTGATTTCAAACAGGGGTATGACTCTGCTATTTTTGAAGTACATAAACAGTAGAACTTGAGAAGCATAGGGAATACTGATTCCCCGAAACAAAACAAGAAAACAATTCCTAGTCAGCCTAAGAAAGGAAAAGCATCAAATCAAAATCCTCAAGTTACAAAAACTTTACAATCCTTTCTAGACCACCTCAAAATCCTCCTAACCCCACCATTGAAGATGTAACAGATAACCAGCCTTCTAATGAGCACCCTTCCACTTCATTTCCCCTCAAAGGAACAATGGAACAGCCTCCAAAAGATCCAATTGAAAATACTCCCAATAATGAAAAAGAAAAACACATGGCCTAGAGCTTTGGTTCTAAAATTCCAAATATTCAAACCGATAAATCTCCTCTTCCTTTCAATTTGGGAGCAGTCGCCAAGCTCAAAATTTCAGTACCTTTGACAGAATTGGTAAAACATGAAACATACAGAGCTCAAATTAGTAAATCTCTGAACTATGTTGAAAACAAATATTCCGTGAATCTCTTTGACAACCAACTTGAGCTGATTTTTGGACTAGATGTCAATGGAAAGCCAGTAGAAGGATGAATACCACCTTTCTACATCAGCCTTAACATCCACGAAAAAATCCTACACAATGCCATGCTAGACTCTGGAGCCTCACACAATCTTATGCCTAAGTTGGTAATGGAAAAGCTTGACCTGGATATCACCAGACCTTATAAAGACCTATTCTCCTTTGATTCGAGCCAGGTTAAATTCTTGGGGCTTATTAAAGATTTGTGTGTCTCCCTAGTTCAGTACCCTGCCAAAACCATACTTATGGATATTGTTGTTGTTGATATACCACCTAGGTACAATATGCTGTTGTCTAGATCCCGGGGTGCCAAACTCCAGGGGTCTCTGCAATTAGATATGTCTTATGCTACCATTTCAGTTTTTGGACATCCCAAGAAATTATATAGACAAACTTTGATGAAGTATGTAGTGAGTAGTTAAGAGGGGTCTCAGAACTTCCCTATACATTCAGTACATTCGAACATGGATTCTTTTATTCTTTATAATGCTAAAATTAATCAAGAAGATACTCCAAGTGATATAACAACAAAACCAAAAGAAATTATAAAGGAAAATTCAAATGTCCAAATTTGTGAAATATCAGATGACAAAGAAAATCTGGATGCCCTAGTTAAAAAAGATTCCACCACCCCAAATGAAAATTATGAACATGGAATCTTATGGCATCTGGAATTTGATGGTTCAATAAACAAGCTAGGTGTAGGAGCAGGTGTATGGATTTATAACTTAGAAAATGATCATGTAGAAGGTCATGCCTATAGGTTAAATTTTAAATGCACAAACAATATGGCAGAATATGAAGCACTCCTATTAGGTCTTAAATTGGTCAAAGGATTAGGAGCTATAATCATGTCGATTATGGGAGATTCTAAATTGATAGTTAAAAAAATTAATGGTGCTTATTTAACTAGAGATCCCAAATTAGGATTTTACAGAGGAACAGTTGTAGAAATCCTTAACATTTTTTTGGAAACTAAGCTTGCTACTATCCCCAGAAAACATAACATGCAAGCTCACAGTCTGTCTAGGTTTGCTAGTACCTATAAGTTGCTTTTCTAGCCCAACCATTAGTATACTATTGAGGTTAGGCATAGACCAGCTATTCCTGACAACTTAAAGAACTGGCAAGTTTTCGAAAATGATAAACAGATTAACAATTTTTTGACTTTAGATAACAAATTTGTAAATACCAACATAGACACTGACATAGCAGTAGATCTTAATTTCTCTAATGAAGTAGAAATGAATGAACTAGAGGAAGATCAAATAAAAAATAGATTTTATCCTACAGAATTCACAAAAACAGATATTCGAGATTTAAAACAAATGGAAATTAATGAAATAATTAATGATGAAACTGAAGTCATAAACCTTAAAGACAATTTCTTACCCAAAGGATTAACTCCTTTGGAGGACTTATTCAACTCAAATGATATTTCTAAAAAGCCTAAAATGGAAACTTTGAAAACAGACATTGAGGATTGTAACATAGGATCTGAAGAGAATCCCAAGCTTATAAAACTGTCTAAATCATTACCTCCCAATGAAAAACTGAAATATATGGAACTTATGAAGGAAACCCAGGATGTTTTTTCTTGGAGTTATGAGGATCTAAAATCCTATGATACCAACATTATACAACACACTATCCCTTTAAAGGAAGATCAGAAGCCCTTCAGGTAGAAGCTTAGAAGAATTAACCATGTTCTATGACCATCTATTGAAAAGGAAATCAAACAAATGTATGAAGCAGGAATTATTGCACCAATTAGGTTTTCAAATTGGGTATCTAATCCAGTCCCTACAAGAAATAAAACAGGAGAAATAAGATTGTGTGCGGACCTAAGGAATTTAAACAAAGTTTCTCTCAAAGATAACTACCCCCTACCTAAAATGGATCACATATTGCAAAGGGTAGTAGGTTCCACAAGGATCTCATTGTTAGATGGTTTCTCTGGTTACAACCAAATCCTAGTCCATCCTAATGATCAAGCAAAAACTACATTCACAACCCCATGGGGTACCTTTATGTACGTTAAAATGCCTTTCGGATTGAAAAACGCAGGAGCCACATTTCAAAGGGCAATGGATATTGCCTTTGCCAAAGCAATCCATGATGTCCTGGTTATATACCTTGATGATATGACAGTGTTTTCCAAATCAGATCAACAACATTTGGATCATCTTAGAGAGGTCTTTATTAAGTGCAGGAAATATGGTATCTCACTGAATCCTAAAAAGTCTTTATTTGGTTTGGAAGAAGGCAAACTATTGCGCCACATCATCTCCAAGGATGGAATCTGGATTGATCCAACTAGGATTGAAGCTATTTTTCAAATACCTCAACCCAGGAACATTAAAGAACTTCAGGCATTTTTAGGAAAAATAAATTTCTTAAGAAGATTTATCTCAAATCTAGCTAAACTGATTAGACTATTAAATAACATGTTGAAGAAAGATTCAACTATTAAATGGATAGTAGAGGCTAAAAAATCATTCGAAGACATAAAACTAGCCTTGACTCAAACACTAGTCCTCATAAGTCCAATGTTTGACAGAGAATTTATCATTTTTTCTTTTGCATCTGAACATAGTATTGTTGCAGTTTTACTACAGAAGAATGATCAAGGATTCGAACAACCAATAGCCTTCTTTAGTAAAGCTCTAAGAGATGCATCCTTAAATCATAACATAATGGAAAAGCAAGCTTTTGCTTTGATACAAGCCATCAAAAATTTCAGAGTCTATATCTTATATTCTCACATTGTAGCTTATGTTCCTAATGTTATAGTCAAAGACATTCTGACGCAAAATGGAGTTGATGGCAAAAGAGGAAAGTGGATAGCTACCATATTAGAGTATGACATAGAGATTAAACCTACAAAGTTAATCAAAGGCCAAGGGCTAGCTAAACTTGTGGCTGAAACCAATTGTCAAGCCCTAGGCATAAATTTGATAGTAGAACTGGACAACGAAGAGGAGATGGCAACTCCACAGATCGGCCAAGCCTTTTTAGACTCACCCTGGTATGCTGACATAATATACGTCCTACAAAATTTACAAGCTCCTCCATGGTTGTCAAGAACTAAAAGTAGGTTCTTGAAAATGAAATCTTTGAAATTCTGCATAATGGATAATACTTTATTTTGGAAACATCATGAAGGCATTCTGTTAAATTGCTTCTTAAAGGAAGAATATGACAAATTACTCAAGAATTTCATGCATCTACTGGAAGATGACAGCTGATAAAATCCTAAGCGCAGGATTCTACTGGCCAACCTTGTTTTCTGATGTAAAAAAGTTTGTAACGTCTTGCCACAAGTGTCAAATCTCTGAAGGAAAAAGAAAGCTTTTGCCTTTACTGTTGAAACCCATTTCTACCGAGAAACCATTTCAACAATGGGGTATAGACTTCATTGGCAAACTTCACCCCCCTTCTTTTACTCAACATAGATGGATATTGACTGCCACAAATTATTTTACAAAGTGGATAGAAGCCATTCCCTCCAGACAAGCCACTGATACTGTCATCATAGGTTTTCTAGAGGCCAATATTCTATCTAGATTTGGTTGTCCAGACAAAATTATCACATATAATGCTGCAAAATTTAAATAAAAAAGGATGATAGATTTCTGCCATAAATACCATATAATCCTTGGGCACTCTACAACCTACTATCCCCAAGTAAATGGACTTCAAAATCCTCCAATAAAAGCTTAATGAATATAATTAAAAAATTGCTGGAAGACAATAAGAAAACATGGAAAAAAAAATTGATCAATGCTTTGTGGGAAGACAGGATTACAACTAAGAAATCTATTGGGACCAATCCCTATCAGTTAGTCTATGGGATGGAAGTTGTTTTCCCCTCATCATTAGGAATTCCAGTAATGAAACTACTCTAGGAATCTCAAGTTCAGCCAAATAATATTCAGAGGAGAACCAATCACACCATTCATTTGTAGCAAACCAAAGAGGAATTGTACATTAGAGCCTAAATACTGCAGGAAAAACTTAAGAAATTTTTTGATAAAAGGACCAAAGCAGAAGACTTATATCTTGGTGAGAAAGTTTTAAAGTGGGACTTCAGAAGAGAAGACAAAGGGAAACATGGGAAGTTTGACTTCCTGTGGAAGTTCCATACATTATATATGTTTTTAGAGGGAGTAATTCTTATTTTCTCAAAGAGTTAAATGGTGCAGAGATAGAAGGAGGACCAGTCAATGGTCGAATGTTGAAACAGTAAATCGATCCAAGCTACTAATTCTACTCACTTCAATTTTACATAATATATCCTTCAAAACGTTTAAGTGTTGATTGGATGGTTAAGTTTTGGAGTTAAAGCCCGAGGAGAAGGCCCTAAGCTTCAAAGTTATCATTGTCATAGATATCAATAAAATAGCAGAATCAAAGGAAATTGTAGAGTGAAAACACAGTCTCTCATAAGGCCATTGGTCTACATTTCATGACTTTCCACTAGGTAAAGCCATCCCCAAGTGGAGCCATTGTTATTTTCTTATACCAATAGGTGACATAATTTATGATTGACTTAGTTTATCTCTAAAATATGTACATACCTTTGCTTTCTGCAAATGTTTTCCATATTTGTAAAAAAAAATCAAAAAATTAAAAAACGTAAAGAGGGTATGTCCTAAAAGAAATATCGAAGGACGAAAAAAGAAATAAAGAAAAGATCAAAAAATACGAAAAATATGAATCCCAAAGAAGGAAAGACCATGAAAGTGTGCAAGCCCAAATGCCACTACTATTTTACTTTCTGTACAATAATGATTGTGTGCAAAGTTTTATTATGCCACAACCCATGGTAACCAAACAGTTTAATCTTGGTTATTCCATGTTTTCAATTTCATGCTTAGAGATAGAGAATAAAATCTGACCAAAATTTTTAATCTTGGTAGATAAGTAGATAGGTAGAGTAAATAAAGGAGCTCAACAGTTTAATCCAAGCACTTGGATGTAATAAGGATAGACTTAGATAGATTTCCATTGTAAACGAAAAGAAAAGTTTCATAAGGGTTTGCCAGTTTAAGTGAACCCTAATAAAGAGAAGAAAAAATGGTAGGATGTGTAGGTGGGTAAGTAGATGGATGATTGAGAATGATGTATGATGGATGATTATTTGAAGATCATATCATTTACTTTCGTCATAATATTACTTTGAAGTATGGATAACAGAGACATTTACAAAGTCAGGTTATTAATTTCCTTATTTTCTTTTACCCCTAATATCACTAATTTCCCACAAATAACAATCACGACACCAAAAACCTTAAACCAAATGGGCTAAGAACATTTCTCTGACTTTTGGAGGGACTAGACACTCGGCCCAGTGATTTACAAGTTCCAAGTGCTAAATCATCAACATTCATTCCTCCATAACTCATCCATTTCATCTAAAAATTCCCTTTTCCTAAGGTAAAATCATTATTTGCCTAGGGAAAGTAATTAACCTCATATAAAACCCCCTTTTCCCACAAAAAACCCACAACATGCATCTAAGCCTAAGTTATGAATGTTTATATGTGGAAATATAATATTTTTCGAAACATTTTACTTAGAGTATTCTCATTTCCACATCCATTTCATATTAACATAATTTACTATAGTTATCTCCCACAAAATACACCACATCCCCTATATATTATTAAATTCCCTTATTCTAATATCCCACTCTCATTTGAAATATAAACCATAAATAAAAGAATGATTTGATAGATTGATTAATCGATAGATTAATTAATCTATCCACAATCAAACTAAGCCATATAACCTCTCCGTTGCATTAAAAAGGAATTAATTAATCAACCTGTGATTAATTAAGAACCTTCCGCCAATCGCATCACCCTCGACGTAATTAACCTCCCTAATCCACAATTACTACCTCGTCAGGCCCCTCCATTAAATCTCGATCAAGTCCCTTCCCCGACCACCGTATGATCTGACACCATCAGATCTAATGGCCCACACTCATATCGGGCGGCCCCCGATGCCGAAATTTACCCGCCCGATACAAGTAGTTTCACTATTCCCCCACCACTACGTGTCAGCTGATGAATGGCATTAGGCGGAACTCTCTCAATGCCACTACACCCTCATAAACGGTGCGATAGAATCCACTTATCACCCCCACTTACCACCTTCACTAAATGACAAAATTTCCCATCTGTTAATTGGTGCCAACTGCCATTTTCATCATACCCGTCAAAACATTGACTTTGCCAAATAAAAACAAAAAACTCATTATTTTGTCCTACTGAGAAAAGAAACTTTTGTTCTCCATGCACACTAAGAGTACGTTCGAGCTGTCACCCTGCTTCCAACCATCAACTTTCAGACGCTGTTGAATTTCAGATTGCCATTGCAGACCCGTGCACTCCATGCAAATAGTGCACCATAGCCATTTGTTCTTTCATGCAATCTTAACCAGGTATTTACCCGCTTTACTGAGAAAACCCTATTTTCATATTCAACCTGGAATGAATTGCTATGAAAATCAAGTAAATTTAATGATAGCAAGTCGTTCTACAGTCTATAATCTATCTGGAATGACCCCATTCTTCACAAATTCCTTGAAATTCCCTACCCTCATCCTTGAATCCACAAGAACCAAGGATGGATGTTCCAGTTGTTTTGGATGCGAGGCCCATTACCACTCCCCACAGAGATTTAGACCATCTTCCCCTAGCTGACAAGGATTTCAAGATAAAGGACCTCACCTTTGATGAAACCCCTCTGAAATTGCATTGCAGATATAGAGATAATTACTTAAACCATGCAGATAAGTTAGGCCTTTGGGAGTCAAACCTGCCCAAATATCAATTCCCAAGTGTTCATGTCTTTCCTGAAATTATTAATTACTGCCATGCAAATTATGACCCCGTTTTGAAAGTTGTAATGTCCTCATACTAGAAAATCCTTTTCACCATTATAATTGAGTCCATAAACGAGATGTTACAGTTACAGCCTGGTCAAGACCTCAACCCCCTATCCATCCCCAATTTGCTTGAAAGGTTCACCAAACTGTCTAGTTTCATATGTACTCAAATCCTCCAAACCTTCATTTCTAAAGAAAAATACATGCCAAAGGATCCCACTCCTTACATGTCAACCTTCTTTTCTGATCTAGGCAGAGACATCACAACAATGCTATCATGCATTATGGGTTCCACCACTAATGAGTATATAGATGAAACTATTTTTGCTGGTATGTCTATATTTACCCCTAGTCAAGCTCCTGCAGTCAAGTTTGATTATGCCAATTAGCAGATAAAATGCATGATCAGTTTATGAGAATTGAAAATGAGAGGGTGTTCAAGTATTCATCAGTTTTGTATCATTTGTTTCTTTATTACCAAACTGATAGGTTTCCCTTATCTATAAAAATACTTGATACTAGAGGGAATCCTAGATCTGTCATTTTCTGTACTTCTCTTTTCCACAGGTCTTTTGATTCTCCCTATTCATATATAGATTTTATTGACCAATTTGTGCATCCAGTAACTACAATGTTGATAGGCAATCCCCCTCCCAAAATTAGTGTAGATATTAAGAGGGTTCTTCAATTGTCCAACAATACAAAGTTGGGGATTGGTATTTATACCAAAACCATACCGAAATCAGGATTTATGGGTGTGAGCTGCCTCCATATAAATTACCTAAATATCTCCCCATTCGATTATTTGCCCTAGAGTACTATAGGAAAATGATTAATTCTGATGAAATTCACTTTGTCAAGACCAAGAAGAAGGCCCAGCTAAGGATAAAGGATCATCTAGGCCCATTTATTTGCAATAACAGAGAAGCCGGAAAGGTGGCAGATGAAATCCTTGAGAGATTGAAATTAAAAAAGAGTTTCATCTAGCCCTATGACTCTTACAGATTCATTTGTGATAGAAGACAGAAACATAAGCTATCACCATATATCCACCATAGGATCCCATAGATTGAACAATATGTCAACCAATCAAAATGGGTGGAAGGCACACTAATAGATCAATATAGCACTCAAGTTTAAGTTGACAATGTAATGGAGGACTTAGAAAGAAGATTTAATGAGGATTCATTTGTACAGGTGTTTGGAGAAACTTCATCCAAGAAGTAGTCACAGGAACCTAGTACATAGCCATCAGAGCAACAAGGGACCTCAGAAAGAGTAGAAGATTCAGAACAACAAGAATAATCCGAGCAACTTGAAATCTCAGAGAAGCTGGCTCAACCCCACCAAATCATGGGTAATCCTCCTGTGTTGCGGACTCCTCTCAATGAGGAAAGAAATCTCAAAAGAGTAGAGAATAGACCACTCCTTCCAGCAGGCCTATTGATCAAACTTTTGTTAAAAGGAAAAGGTTGAATCCCTATTCAAAAGAAGAATATACTGAGGAGACCAAAGGTAACACAGTAGCACAAGACACAGATAGTTTGTAGACTATCCCAACAGGTGGTACACCGTCCACCTCCCATATACAAGCATTGGAGAGACAACAAAGCATAGAAGTGTCTCCTTTTAGAGATTTCTTTGAACAGAGCTTAGACATTAAAGGGAAATACAAAGGAATAAAAGCAAGGAATGAGAAATTAAAAGCTCAAACCTATGCTCATTACCTCAAAATGGCTCCAACTAATCAAACCAAGCTTATGTCATCTTTTGACATAAAAGAAGGGAAAATGCAAATGAGTTTCCTGAAACCAACTGTACAGTAGCCGAAGTCAACGGCTGACTATTTGAAAACTGATTTTGAAGTTTTGGCCAAAGATATCCATCTGATTGACCAAATAGAACTACACAAGCAGACTAGTGAGATTGTCTATTCAACATTGACTAGTAAAGCCATCACAACACACCAATTGCAAAATTATTAGCACAACACAACAACACATCTACAACTGGAAAAATCCTCCTCTCAAGCTAAAGTCATCAGAATAAAAGCCTTAGAAGACTTGGTGATAGAACTGGGACATGATCCCAAGGATTTCAAAGCAGCTGAACAATTGATCAAAAAGAAGAATGATGACATAACTGCATTGAAGAAGCTGCTTAAGATCCATCCTCTCCACCATCCCCAAACTGCAGAGGTTATAGAGAAATAGAAGGGAGAAGAAATTATGGACTTAGTCCTTAAGTTAAATGAACAACTAAGGGAAACTGAGAGGAAATTGGAAAATGCAATACAATCTAGGCAGAGTGAGCTAGCCATCTCTCCTCCAACTGTCATACCCACAGTTTCTACAGCAGTACCCTCCACTCTCACAGCATCTTTGGCACCAACACTTCACCAGTAACAGTGATGCCAGTAGCAGAAGCTATTCCAACTATAGGTACATTGACTAGTGCAGGGACAACAACAGAAAAAATAGATGAAGTGATCAAAGCCATGGAACAGATGAGTATCCAGGCTACAGAACTAAAAATGCTCAAAGAAAAAATAGCAAGTATGGAAACGGATTATGGACTGGCACAAATTCAAAACAAAGAAGAAGAAAGGAAGAAAAAAAGGATGGAGGAGAGAATCAGAGTCCTAGAAAAGGACTTAACACTAGAAAAGCCACTTGGAGATATGAGAATATATTGTGGGCCAATATCATTGATTCCATCAATGATATTTGGCCTTCTATCCAAATAATTTTTGAACAGACTGAGCTAGTCAAGATAGCTATGGAAGCTATATAGAAGACCAAAGAAGAATTAGGAGATAAGCCTAAAGAGGCAAATCAGTTGATTGACTTCTTGAACAGTAGGAACAGGTACCAATTGGATGCATTAGAGATTGAAGATAGAACAACCACCATCCTTGAAATTAAGAAAGTTCTCACTAAGAGGAACTTGATGCTCAACCTGGAGAAAAGATGTCAAAGTATTCAAGCGAATATAGATGACTTCATGTTGAAGTATGGCATCTTGAGAGAGAAAGGTCTTCCAAGCCCACTAGTCATAAATGACAAGTTGATGACATAGGATGACTACATCGAGAAACTAAACAAACAAGCTAGGAACCAAGCCAGCTCTTCAGCAGTAAAAGCACTACCTACAGGAAAGGAGCTTTATGATGGCTTGGAAACCCTCTTTTACATAGAAGATGAAGTGAAACACCTTTTCACCAATAGGCCAAATTTTGTTAAGTATACAGAAGCTGATGAAGTGTACCAAAAAATGATCAGAAGGAAAATACCAAATGATGAATGGTGGACCAGTATGACCGATATACTATAAAGTTACTATAGCAAATCCATGGAGTAAAAATATTTACTACGGTAAAGTCTAGTAAATACAGGTAAAGAGTATCAGCACAGGTAAAGAGTATCAGTAGGTTAAGATAAGAGTGAAATCCAGCACAGAATTACAAAGATAATTGCATGAGACAAATTCAAGTTCCAGCATCCATCACTTTCACAAAAGGAGGTACAACAAACAATCTATTTTCCATTTGTCTCTACCTTCTAGGGGAAAATAAATTTTGTTTCCTATAATGAATCTCGTATAGTTATGAGATATTTTGTAATATTTTTTGTATAAATACTTTAGAAATTGAAGTAATTAGTGTGGATTAAAAAAGCATTTCTGTAAGACTTTTATTTTGAGTTAAAGGACTAGTTTACTGGATTGAATAAAGCTAAGGACATTTCACTCGATTCATGTGCATTGTGGGAAACAAATAAGTATCATTTCTCTAAGTTTGAATATTGTTTTCCTTCATGTTATGAAATATCATATGTGTTTTCTTATAAATTCTTAAAAGCAAACAAGGAAAAATACTATCAGAATTAGCTTCAATGCTCTCTATTTTAACTATTTGCTCATTTAATGTTTTCTATGAAAGCGCTTAAGTTTGGGAATTCTTAGTTGCTCCCTTATTTCTGTGATTCATTCCCTTTATTAGCCCTTGGTATAGGATTCTTAATTTCCCTTGCTATTTTCCAAACCTCCCTTTTTCAGCTTGATCCCTGCCAAGGATTTTTCATTGCCCTTGCCCTTGGTTGAGTTCTCCATCCATTGAAACCTTCAGATTTGTCCCTACTGTTCTCTCTTTCCTTGTGAAATCTTACCTTAGTGACGAATCTGATCCTGATAAACCTTTCCTACTCGACTCCATAGCCCAATGGCTTGAATATCTGCTCTGCCCATCTATTTCCTTTAATTCCACCAAACAAATCAAAAAAAATCCCTTGAACATTAATATCTAGCCTTGCATCACCTCAAACAATGATAAATCATAAAGAGAGAGCCCCCTCTGAGTATAGATTGGCTAGGATTTGTACTTAAAAGATTGGTTTGTAGTTACCTTGGATCCTTTCTTTCTTTTGGATAACTTCTAAGGAAAATCTGAGTGATAACACATGGTATGACCTCATGCATGACAACAACCATTACTCCATTATACACATTGCCACATGCAACCAAAAATATACATAAGAAATGCCTAGTCAACTATACACACTCATAAATGAATGTAGTCGAGCATAGGAGATCAATTATTGTAATCAACATATTCAAGAATGTATCCTAACATACAAGGATGCAAGTAGGTGAGACAAAATCAACATGCAAGTGACATATAATCCATATGCAACCAGTCGCATACCCATGACAAATACATTTTATGAAATCAATATCAAATTCTCCATAACAACCATACTACAACGATAATTGATCATCAAGCCAATGAAACAAGCACATGAAATGAAAGTGTAAGAGACACACATGTAACTGACATGCATGCATGACCAACACATATTACCCATCCAGTCTGAGAGTTGAACCATGCTATGATACCACTTTGTAACACCCTCATCCCACATCCACCCAAGAAACCATGCCAACCAGGGTAAACATGAGACGAGAGGCTACTATGATCGGATTCGACCTCCTTTGTGACCTTAAGGAAGTGGAATCGATGGAACATCACACACAGTCATCCAACATCATCTAACAGAACCCTCAGGAGACAAGTTAGTCATTCAAACAACCTGTCCCTGGGTCCCACTATTGTTTTAGATCTCTTAGGTCATAGTCTCTCTCATGACATGGACAAGGGAGCGACCAACAACCTAAATTCACTCTCACAGGCTTTCCTTCCAGTGACTAGAGACCAAAATTGTCAGTTTTGTGCCAGGGACCCCGGGATTTAAGCCACTTTTTCAGGCCCAGAGCCCAGGCCACTGCCGAGAATGGAGTGATAGTTTAGAATCAGTAAAAATATAGGGAAACAATGATGCAAAAGCAATAAACTAAAATAGACCATAACCAGACCCCTACTAGCAATGATAGACATTTTGTCAAACATATCATCAACATGTAACCTACAGGTGTAAACAATATAATTAAGTGTAGGGATCTCATACTTATTTGAGAATTGTTATGAAACATTGTTCCCTCATTTCAATTTATGAATTATCATCTATTAGGTCACAGACACATTATTTATTCATGTACAAGTAAAAACATGTTGAGAACCATACATAGTTGTTGTCATAAAATATACATATAGCCAACATAATAGGAATAGAAAAACCATAAACATATCAGCCATCAAAATCCACATATACATCAATACATTTACACATGAAAATCAAGGGAATGAATTTCTCATTAATGAATGCAATGAACCAACCAGAGATGGGATTGCCACGTTCCACTCGACCATAGATTAGTTGAGCCAAGTCTCTCTTTCGCCAATCACCCCTGTGCCATATTCCAAGCATAAATGTGGGACCCATAGAACACATAAAAAAAAACACCAATCAACATGAATGCCACTGGAGTTCTCTGCCTACACCGTGAGGAATTTGAGTGACTCTTAGTCTCTCAGGATTTACCATGCATCCACAGTCTGATCGAGGGGTCACTAAGCCCTACACCAAGACATACTCTCCAGGATTTACCATGCATCCCATCCCAAGACCACTAGGCCCAACGGAGATAAAATCCACCTATTGGCTTTACCATATATCCTGCCATTCACTGACAAGTATTCCTAGGCCCACCAAGGCACACAATTTAGCTTTACCGCAACCCATAGTCTGCTTCATAGGTTACTATGTTAGTGGCTTCGTGATCCTCAGTCTTGTTTTAGGGTTCACTCAAACCATGTGTTTTTCAATTCAGATATCCACCCTACTTAGCTTCGAATCCAATCCGACAATCCCACATAAATTGTATGAGAGAACCCATCTCATCAAATCTATCAGGAAATGGCAAGGTTAGGTTGAAAATACTGTCACACCTAGAAAAAACCATGCCATGGTAGAAATAAATACATGCAATCCGCATGCCAAATATGGCAAGGAAGATACACATGAAAGTTGATACCTGCAATGAATCCTGTTGTAGCTTCTTGATCTGCCTTTCCTTGCTTGATCTTTGCTTTATCTTGCCTTCTTTTCCTTTATTTCCCCAACGCCAAAGTGCTCCAAGAAACTTTAAGCGTCCTAGAGTGAGAGAGATAGAGAGAATAATGAGAGAGCTCCAAAACTCAACTAACAAAAGGTTGAATTGACAAAAGCCATGAACTGGTCCTCAAAAGCCTTTTTATGAATGAGGCCTCTATTTTCTTCATTTTCCATTATTTTCCTTCATTTTCTCCTCTACATGCAACCTGTGACCTTTCACCTCCCTTTTCTCCTAATTTCCATTATTTTCATAAATAAATGTGCCAAAAATGCCATTTTTCCTTTCCAAAACCTTATCCGTTGCTTTGCCAGTCTCCTTAGCCATAAACAACCAAATCAACACCCCCTAGGATGTCCTACCCAACATTCATCTTGGAATAAGTGTCCCATCGATCGTGGTTATTGTTTTTAACTTTTATTACAAGGAATTTTCACCGAAGATGTTACAAACACCCATTGTATAATACCTATCTAGCAGTAGGGATAATAATAAAATTTACTCTTATTTTAAAAAATATTGATATCTATCTATTTTGTTAAGTAAAGTATTTTATTATCTCACGGGGCATAGATTAGCCAATGATAGGGTGTTCTATTAAGGCACTCTAAGTTGAAAAGGTTGTTGGTTCAAAAATTCATGGGAAGAAATCCAACCATGCTAAGGGCTAGCGTGACCTAGGTCGAGTGCAATCCCTAGGTGATTTTCACGACTTATATGCCCCTAGTTCACGACTACTCAAGCGAGAGGTTAGTCACACAATCATCTCAAGGCTCACATAAACTAGCAAACAAAAAAAGTAAATCGTTTTATTACTGATATAGTTTAAAATTTGATGTCAGAATAATGTTAATTATACTTTTAATGCACTATATGTCGATGTAAACTTGTTTTATATTATCATGTAATTTTTTAAGTATGTGATTTGTTGCAAAGAGTGTATTAGATGCATTTAATGAACAAGTTAAAAACATTCATTTGAAACTAAATAAGTAAAGTTGAATTTTTTTTTTCAAATATATAATTAATAGCAAGTTGAATAAATTATTTTTCAAATATGTAATTAAAAAAAATGAAAATAGATTTTCTAAATGGGTTTATTTTAGATGGTTGAGAGGAATGGCTATTATCTTCCTTAAACACATTCAATTCCCACAAACGACATGTTGGATTTGAACCTTGTTGTTGTACGGCTTTGAAGGGTGGTTAGAAAGAATGATTGTTATCCTCCCCACCCATATTCAATTCCAACAAAAGATAAGTTAGAGAGTGAAATATTTTATTATCTGAAAAAAAAAAAAAAAAAAAAAAAAAAAAAAAAAAAAAAAAAAAAAAAAAAAAAAAACAAAACACACTAATGTAAGCTTTTTAACTAAATAGTTTTTGATGTGACTTAAAACAAACAGTTGGAATGAAGATCTTGAGTGATATATGTTGCTATTCTCCAATTTTTGAGTGATTTATGTAGGTGATCTCCAAGTTTTTTATTAGAGGTTATGTTTTAATTTACACTTTCTCATTATTGGTATTATTAAAAAAAAACCTAATTAGTAGAGTTTTTAGTATTAGAGAAAAACTTCACAAAAATATTTACTAATGATAATGAAAGTTTTAGTAGATGTTCACTCTAATTAAAATTATAGGTGGTCGAACGCTCACTATAATTAAAACAATGAGGCACATTGATGCACAACTATATCATTTTAATTGTTGTATGTTACGAATTTGAAAACACTAATACTCGAGGGAAACAATAAATCACATCAATTCACAATTATTTCATACACAACAATATGTGTTATATATTTGAAAACATCAATTTTTCAAGGGCATGTGAACATTGATATTCTAATATCAAAGTGGAGCATTAATGCTTCCATATCAAATAGAAGCATCAATAATCCAGTTCTAAAATCAAACATGGTGATATCAAATAATAAAGATATTAGTAATTATTTTCAAAATTTATTTATACTTAATAATTTATTAGTATTTTAAGTCATTTTTTATAAAATTGTTTCTAGTTAATAATTTTTATTTATTAGTATTTTAAGTCATTTTTATAAAATTGTTTTCTAGTTAATAATTTTTATAAATTAGTATTGCTTAATTCATTTTATTTTTTAACCATAATAGGAGATTTGTATTAATAAAAATGTATGGTTGGAACACACAATTGAAAAATATTGGAATGAATATTATAAGGAATTTTTCTTCAATTATTTTAAAAAGAGGATGGAAAAAAACCATCTTCCCATTAAAAGGAGTGGGTAGGGGAGATCTAATATTAGACCTATTGAGACGTGAACATATTGCTCCATGAAATTAGGAGTATATTCCTACAAATCGCTTACACAAAATGATAGAAAAATAAAACATTTATAATATTTGAGTGAAATTGACCCCCTGTTAGATCCATGAGTGGCAATAGATTGTTGGGCACCAGATTTCAGGGATTTCTTACTTCGAACATTTCTAATTATTGTTAATGGATGGTATGAATTTTGATTGTTTCTTAGAACATCTAAATAGGAAGAAGAAGAGGAGGAGAGGTTTACCTCCTCCTCTTCCTCCATTCTAGCCTCTACTTCATTCTATTTTGAAAGGAGGTTTTCTTCCTTATTCTTAGATGAAATTTCTTCCTTAATGGATGAATTCATTTTCTTTGGAGGCACTTGATTTATCGTTGGTGGATCAACCTAGGTTTCATCACTTATGATTTAGCCTCTGGGGACTTCAAAGCATCATATCTATTATTGGAGGAGGATGTTGATGAGATTAAAATCCATGGTCTGGGGGTGATAAACATCCCCCTAGTGCCCATGAAATAAAACCTAGATATGTAGATCATATCATTATCCTCCATGTGTAACAGACCCTGGTTTATTTTCCATGTAACTAAAATACGACCAAGGTCATAGGACACGTATATCAAGATGAATGTTGGGAAAAACATTATAGTGGCCATTTCTTGTGAATTAATAATGGCTATATAAATTGGCAAAGGAATTGGCAAAGACAAAGAGGCAATAATTGGGATTTTAATTATGAAAAAAGGAAAATAGGAGAAAAGGAAGGTGAAGAGACACAGATTTTCATGCAAGGAAAATTAGAGGAAAAATTAATGAAAATGAAGAAAAAGGGGAGATCAATGATAAAAAGGCTTCAGAGAAACAATTTCTAGCTTTTGGTCAATTCCATATTTTTAATAGTTTTGTGGTGGAGCTCTAGTTCATTCTTTCATACTCTTGCACACTTAGATCATTTTTGGACCATGCTTGGAGCACTCTAGTATTCACTTAGATTGGAGAAATAAAGAAAAGGAAAGAAAGCAATCATAAGGGAATAGTTGGATCAAAAACTACAATAGGGATACCTAGCAGGTAAAAGGTTGCATATGTGATTTCCTTGTTGCTTTTTGGATGCATGGTATATGCATGTGATTCCTTGGTTATATGATATCATTAACAAAGATATTTTCCTAGATTGATAGCGTTTTCATCATTGCCTTGCCATTTCTTGGATAACCCTTGTGTTGTGGGTTTCCAAATTATTTTTCGGATTGGTGCTTAGGTTCCCTATAACTGTGGGTTGGAACAAACACTCTGGAAGCCCTGGAATAGTTTGTGTTGAGTTACAAGTTCTTGGAGCCATAGGTTGGGACAAACACTCTAGAGCCCTTGGTGGGTTGAGTTATTAGTCCTTGGAGCCGAAGTTGGAACAAATTATTTAGATCCCTAGAAGGTTGTGGATTGGGTTACTAGTTCCTGGAACCTTAGAAAACTTGCGTAGAGATCGATCTAATTGATATTAGTGATTTATGGACCATAGAGATGGAATAGCTATGGTTTAGGAATGAATTAGTTTGGCCTCTAGAAGCCCCGGTTTGGTTTTGTTTCGGTTTAACCCATGATGTCCCACATCCATTCTTGGAATATGGCATGGGGTGATTGGTTGAAAGAGAGATTTGGTTCAAACCAATCTATGGTTGGGTGGTACAAGGAAGTCCCTGACTTGGTTGGCATTTCATATGTTAATATGAGGTATTTTCCTAATGTGATCTATAAGCATTTGTGGTGATGATGTTGATGATTTTATCGCTAATTTTCCATGGTTTCCATCATGTTTATATGTTGATTATATGATGTATTATATCTATGGCTCTTGACATGCTTGATAAGTTATTGAATGTTGATGAATGCATGGGCTAATAAGTGTTATTGTAGCTAGCTAGAGAAGGCTTAGACCCTTCTTGGCTATTCTTAGATGAAATTCAAAAGCTTATGATTAGATATCCATTCATGACTAGTAGCTCACATGTTTACCATATGTTGATGAAATGCCTAATGTGTACTAGGTAGTCTAGGGAATGTTCTTGCTTCAAGTTTGAATTTTTGGGATTTTTGTATGGTTTATAATGATCCTGGAAAGTTACAGTGGATTGGAGACTAACCTACAAAAGTGGTTTAGATCTCGGAACCACTAGCACTAAATTTGGAAATTTAGGTCATAACCACGTGGAAGTAGGCTTATTGGTGTGGTTATAGCCTCATAACCACATGCATGTTATGTTGTGGGTGCTTTTGGGGATTAAGATTGTGAAAAAACAATTCCAACTCAAGATATGGTCATCAAAGGTTGTGGATTGACTTCCGAGTGATCTAGTTCTCATGAGGGATGTCTATAAGTTGTCGATGTGTTGGCCCAACTTCCATAACTGGAACTTCGAGGTTAGGTCATGTCACAGTGACACTTGTCTCATGTTTACCTTAGTGAGCTTGTGAATATCGGTAAATTTTGGAGGAGGCGTTATAGGGTGGTATGAAAGATTCCAGGTTTAAATACTTGGACTAGATGGGCTAGATGTGATTTTTATGCATGCATGTCAGTTGTATGCATTCATTGTAGTGGCTATGGTTTACATGTATGTAGTTGGCATTATAGTTTGTGTTATTATGCATGATGTGAGATTTTGATAGGCTAACGTCATTATATATATGTGTATATATTGTGTGAATATGGATTTATTGTGCAGACGAGATAGCCTCCCCTGGGCTTCACAAAGGTATGATTTTTTATTATGTTTATTTTTGGTTTATCTAAGATGAAATTTTTGTAGGAAGAAGAAGGTCAGATATGACAAGAAAAATGGTGGACTATAGCTCACGTTTCTCTCCTTACTAATCAGTTGAGAAACAAGGAGATGAGTATTCTCCCAATTTAGCAGATAGACCGAGAATTCTGAAGGCAGAAATCAGAATTTTCAAGGCAGATAATGATAGGATAATTGAGTCATAGGAAAGAATTTCCAAAGCTCAGGAAAAGCAAGCAGAGGTCATTATAGTTATCCTTATGAGCTTATTAAATTTTCAGAGACAGGGATAGCCAAGAATCAGTCATGGACAAGAGGAAAGGACTAATGGGGCATATCACATCATGTCTCAGTCAGGATACAGGTTGGAAATGGATGATACAATCATAGGTGGCATATGGTTGGATACACCTGACGGGAGAGGTAGTGCTTATGGGTTCTATTCTAGTTCTAGTTTAGAGAGACGTCATGGTCATCACCACCATCATCCTTATAATAGGAGTGAGAAGAAGTACTTGCCAGATGAGTTCAATAAAGTCAAACCTCCTACTTTTTATAGGGATGTGAAGAAATCAGAAGATGTAGAAGCATGGCTACTTGGGATGAAAAAGTTATTCAAATTGCATGATTATATGGAAAATATGATAGCCATGATAGTTATTTTCAGTCTCAAGGGAAGAGAATACATATGGTAGGAATATGTGAAGCATGTCAGTGGCATCAAGATAGAGGAGTTGATTTGGCATGAGTTTAAAAGACTCTTTAGAAAGAATTACTTGTCTGAGAGATATTATGATAGAAAACCTGAGTTCTATGAGCTGAATATGACATCCATGATAGATGAAGAGTATATGACTAAGTTTCTGGATTTGTTGAGGTATGTGCCATATATTAAGGATGAGAAGGCAAAGGTCTAAAGGTTCATCAATGGATTTCCTTTAGCATTTCAAGATTAGATTGAGTATGATGAGCCTCAGTCATTGGAGGAAGTAATTCAGGAGTTGAAGCATTATTATGAGCAGTATGAACGTAAGTATGAGCCTAAATGGGATTGGAAAGGTAATGAGAAGACTAAAATAAAGTGGGTTAAGAAGTGAGGAAGACCTCAGGATGTAGGTGATAAGGAGCATGTGGCACCTTATAAGAAGTTCAATGTAGTTGACAGAGGACATGGATTTCAATCCGAGGAGTGGAACAAAGGTGATGGTAGGAAGCCCTTACAATGTTATACTTGTTGTGGAGAGCATCATGGGATATATTTTCCACAACACCAGGGTGTCAAACCTCAGATTTACAATGCTCAAGAAGCACTGACAGTTGGAGATGTTGGTCAGAGTATTCCTCAAATCTATGCAACACTTTATAACCAACAGGTGGATCAAGAATAATCCATTATTTAGATGGAAGGTAAGATTTGTTATCGAGTTGTTTCCATTTTGATTGATCTTGTATCTTAATTATATTTATATCAGTCCTTACCTGGTGGATAAGCTTGTCTTAAATAAAGAAGTGCATGCAGAATCTTGGTTGGTGAAGTTGTCTACAGGGACCAAGAAAAGAGTGGATCATTGGTTGTGATCTTGTGCATTTGAGTTGATTGGTATGCCTACATTAGCACATCTAAATGTGCTTCCTTTGGGTTCATATAATATTATTTTTGGTGTGGAATGCTTTTTTACTCATAGGACTAAGATAGATTGCTATGACAAGACTATTGAGTGCTTGGATGATGATGGAGAAAGGAGAATATTGTAGGGAAAGAAGAAGCCTATGTCAGTAAGAATGGTTATAGCCATGCAAGCTGAGTGTAGTTGTCGGAAAGGATGTGTATTGTTTGCAGTTCATATATCTAGTAATAAAGGAAACGAATTTGAGGATGATGAAGTCTTGAAGATGTGTCATGTTTTGCAGGAGTTTAAGGATGTGTTTCTAGCAGATATTTCAAAGTTACCGCCTCATAGGGAATTGGATTTCGCTAGTGAGTTGGTACAAAAAGTAGCACCAGCATCAAAGGCACTATACAAGATGATCACTCCAAAGTTTGTGGAATTGAGTTTGCAGCTTAAGTAAATGCTTGAAAAGGGATACATAAGGTCAAGTGTGTCGCCTTGGGGTGCACCGGTGGTATTTGTAAAGAATAAGGGCGATACTCTCAAGTTGTGCATTGATCATAGGAAGATAAACAAGGTGACCATTAAAAATAGGTATCCATTGATGAGTATTGATGATTTGTTTTATCAGTTGAAGGAAGCAACAATGTTTTCAAATGTTAATTTGAGATCAGGGAATCATCAGGCGTGCATCAAATAAGAGGACATTTACAAGGCTGCATTCGATACAAGGTATGGGAATTATGATTTTGTGGTGGTTCCTTTTGGTCTTACTAATCATCCAGCTACTTTCATGTGTTTGATGAACAATGTGTTTCATCCTTGTCTGGACAAGTTTTTGATGGTGTTTATTGATGATATATTGATATATTCTAAGAATGAGGAAGAGCGTGAATAACACCTAGCTGCAATGTTTAGATTATTGAGAGAGCATCAGTTGTATTCCAAGCTTAGCAAGTGTAGTTTCTTTCAGACTAAAGTTCATTACTTAGGGCATGATGTTTCCAAGGAAGTTATAGTAGTGGACTTGGAAAAGATTAGAGCTATCATGGAGTGTCCAACTCCTAGGAATGTGCATGAGGTTAGATCATTTATGGGACTAGCAGGTTACTACAAGAGGTTCATAAGGAACTTCTCACAAATTTCCTATCCTATTACATCCTTGTAGAGGAAAGGAAATAAGTTTGAATGGACTGAGGAGTGTGTAGCTAGTTTTGAGCAGTTGAAGAATTTGCTTACAAATGCTCTAGTTTTGAAGATTGTAGGTCCTGATAAAGAGTTCATAGTATGTACAAATTCGCAAGAGAGGATTGGGTGGAGTCCTGATGCAGGAATAAAAGGTGGTGTGATATGTTTCAAGGAAGTTGAATAAGAATAAGAAGAACTATGTGACTCATGATCTTGAGTTGGAATCTATCATTCATGCATTGAAGATGTGGAGACATGATCTTATTGGCAGGAGATTTTTCTTAATGAGTGATCATAGTAGACTAAGGTATTTATTTAACCAACCCAATCTAAATGCCAAGAAAGCTAGATGGTTGGCTAGCCTTAGTGAGTTTGACTTTGAGATCATGTACATCAAGGAAAAGGATAAACGGGTTGTAGATGCTCTCAGTAGGAGAGTGTAGGTGAATCATATTTCAATTGTGAGCTCTTATGTGGTCGATTTGTAGGATCAGATCTTGCTAGCAAGACAACATGATGACAAGTACCAGTAGCTGAGGCATTGGTTACAACATTAGGTTGAAGGTGATGGGATGAGGAGTATCACCTCATGGAATATGGCTTGGTCATATTTAGGAATAGGATTTATGTACCAGATGGCAGTGAGCACAAGAAGCTTACCTTGATGGAGTTTTATGTCAAGCCATATTCAGGTCATCTGGAATATCAAAAGACATTGACATTAGTCAAGAAGTTCTATCATTGGCTGAATTTGAACAAAGAAGTGGTTGACTTTGTTGCAATATGTTTGGACTATCAGCAGGTGAAAGTAGAGTCTAAGCACCCAACTAGTTTATTGTGGCCTATTCTGATTCCAAAATAGAAATGGGAGGTCATTTCCATGGACTTGAGTATAGGTTTTCTGAGGATATCAAAGTAGCATGATTCCATCATGGTTGTGATTGATAGGTTGAGTGAGGTAGCTCACTTCATTGCAGTGAATTCTACTAATTTAGCTAGTGAGGTAGCTCAAATCTTCATCAAGGAGATAGTGAGGTTGTATGGTTTTCCCAAGAATATTATATCATACACAAAGATTTAATAGGATTCTTGAGCATATGTTGAGGATATATGTAATGCATCAGTAGAGGAAGTGGGAGGAGCATCTTCCACTGGTAGGTTTTGCATATAATAATGGGTATTAGGAGTCCTTGAGGATGAATCCATTTGAGGCTCTTCATGGGTGGAGTTTTAATACTCCTAACAACTGGACTATTCCAGTGAATAGAGTGTTGATTGGACTGAATATGTTGGCTAAATGGAGAAATATATCCAAGTTATTAAGAATCATTTGAAGGCAGTGCAGGACATGCAAAAGACTTATGCATATTAACATAAAGCATTCAAGGAATTTTAGATTGTGGATCATGTGTACTTTCACATCAAGCCCAAGAAAATCTCCTTAAGGATTGGGTCATGTGCCAAGTTGGCATCTCATTATTATGGGCCTTTTGAGATCCTTAAGAGGATTGATCTAGTGGCCTACCAACTTGCACTGCCACCGACAGTGAAATTCCATGATGTTTTCCATGTTTCATTACTTAAGAGATATGTGTAGGATGTTGATCATGTGATTGATTGGTTTGTATTAAAGGTGGAACTAGAGGGGGAATTCCAACCAGAACCAAAATTCATATTGTAATGGAAACATATCATGCTCCAGAACAAAGAAATCAAGCAAGTTAAAATGTAGTGGAAGCACTTTGGGCCGGATGAAGCTACATAGGAGATGGTTGATTAGATGCGGGTTATGTTTCCTTCCTTATTTGCTGGTTCAGATGATGTGTTTTGTATATGTGTTTTCGTTTATGTTTGTATATGCATATGTGTATTGTAGATACTGCAATGAGTTGTTTTATAAAACTCCAATAAGCAGTATGTTGTAAATACTGCATCAAGTTGTGTTATAAATCTTCGATAAGTAGTATGTTGTTCATGGTTTCAATAGTTTGGTATGATGTAAATGTTGCATCGAGCTATGCTATAAATCTCCATCAGAAACATGTTTTGTTGGTTAAAATCATCATTGAACATTAAGGATGGTGTTCCCTCAAGGGGGAGGGGTTTGTAACAACCCCTAGTTGATTTTCCATGTAAATAAAATAAGACCAAGGTCATGGGACACATATTCCAAGCTGAATGTTGGGAAAAAAACTATAGTGGGCATCACTTCTGGATTAATAATGGATATGGAAATTGGAAAAGGAATTGACAAAGGCAAAGAAGAAATAATTGGCATTTTAATTATGAAAATGAAGGAAAATAGGAGAAAAGGAAGGTGAAGAGACATAAATTTGCATGCAAGGGAAATTAGAAGAAAAATAAGGAAAATGAAGAAAAAAGGGAGATCAATGATAAAAAAGGCTGCAAAGAAATAATTTCTAGCTTTTGGTCAGTTCTATCTTTTTTATAATTTTGTGGTGGAGGTCTAGTTCATTCTCTCATACTCTTACACACTTAGGACATTTTTGGAGCATGCTTGGAGAACTCTAGTATTCACTTGGATTGGGGAAAGAAAGCAAAGGAAAGCAAGGGAGTGCAAGGGAAAAGTTCGACCAATAGCTACAGCAGGGATCCTTGGCAGGTAACAAGTTGCATGTGTCATTTCCTGTTTTATTTTTGGATGCATGGTATATGCATGTGATTCCTTGGTTATGTGTTGTCATTGGTATAAATATTTTCCTGGATTGACAATGGGTTCAACCTTGCCTTTCCTTTTCCTAGATAGCCATGGTGTTTTGGGTTTTCCACTTGTTTTTTAGATTGGTTCTCAGGTTTCCTATGTTTTTGGGCTGGAACAAATGCTTTGGAATCCCTAGAACAATTTGGGTTGAGTATTAGCTCCTCGAGTCATAGGTTGGGACAAACACTCTGGAGCCCTTGGTGGGTTGAGTTACTAGTTCCTGGAACCTTGGATAGGTTTGGTAGAGGTTGATCTAGTTGAAGTTATTGATTTCCAAATTATGGAGGTGGAATCATTGTGATTGAGGGTTGAGGTGGTTTGGCCTCTAGAATCCCTAGTTTGGTTTTTTTTTGTTTAACCCATGAGTTCCCACTTTCATGCTTGGAATATGGTGCAGGGGTGATCGGTTGAAAAAGACTTTGGTTCAATATATGGTGAGGTGGTACGTGGAAGTCCCTGACTTAGTTGGCATTTTTATATGTTAATATGTGACATTTTCCTAATGTGATCTATGAGCATTTGTTGTGATTATGCTAATGATTCTATGGCTGATTTTCCATGTTTTCCATTTTTTTATATGCTAGTTATATGTTGGTTATATGATGCATTCTATCTATGGCTCTTTACATGATTTATAATTTATTGAATGGTTGATGAATTCATGAGCTAATGTTAGGTCCCTATAATACTAGTAATTCCCCCATTACTATTGTCATTGTAGCCCTTATTGTTATTGGTGTGCCCCTATTGTTCCCATATTATTATTATTGTGCCCCATAGAAGCCCACTATTGTTAGTTTTGTGCCCTTGTTATTATTGTCATGTCTTCTTTGATTATATTGTGACCCCTTAGACTCCTATATATAGAAAGGAGGTTTTGTCATTTGTATCATCCAAGAATTGTTCATTTGTGTAATGTAAAGGAGGTTTCCCCCTCGAAGAGGCTGATTTTGAAGTCATTGATCTATCTTTTCTATCTTTTTGTGAGTTGGTTTTTTAACATTTGGTATTAGAGCTTTGGATTCTAGGGTTTGGTTGCTCCAAACAAGTCTGAATTTCAAATCTTGTCTCACTATATTTTCGGAGATATGATCTGAGGAAGTTAGGATTTTTACAGACTCCCGAATTACATTCCAAACATGTGACCTTGGGAAAATCGTCATAACTTTCTCTCTAAGCATCAGATTGAAATTTCATAAGAAGTTACAAAAAGAGGATATACTATAGTTTTATGTGCATCTTTTTTAGATCTGATGGTCGAAACATTGACACATGGAAGGTCATACAAGTTCTCTCTATTGAAAAATTATATAATCAGATCATCTTGGGAGATTGGGTATAACACTTTCTTGGAGAATCGAATTTTTATAAGACTGGTGGCATTAGAAAGAGGACTCAAAGGGCTACCACAAGAAGAAATTTCAGACCTTGGAGATATATAATTCCAGAGTTACAACAGATTCAATATCGAGCTTCTAAAAAGCGAAAAAAAATAGGTGTGTAGTCTTTTTAAAATTTTGCATAAGTTTGGGTTGAAAAATTAGTTTAAAGTTCAAAGGGAATAGTGAAGCATAATTATCATTAATTGATGATCTGAAGATAGAAAATGGAAACGCCCAGTAAGAAACGAGAAATCTCTAGCATGACTCATGAAGAAGAGGAATAAATGCAACATGATATATCAAAACTATTGTTGGCTTATGGGGGCCTGACCCAGGTTCAGCATTAGTTAGCCAAACAAATCCCTACACTACTGGCCCTTTTGGCATCAGCCCACGGAGTGCAAACTGAAGTCTCACCTGAAGCAGTATGGTGGGATGCTGGAACCAAGTTTTCGCACCCTTGAGATGGATGTGATGTCGTTTTATTGTAGTTATGCCTGTCTGCACATAGGTTGCTTAACCCTCTGTTCCTCCTTTTAGTACCTTATCGAAACTATACAATTGGCTTTCGTGTAGCCCTAACCAGGTGATGATATACTTTCACGTTGGTAAGGCAACGAGTTGCAATATTTCCAAAACTATGCTAAGTATCTTACTTATCTTATTAATAGATCTTAGTTATCTTCACGTAAACATATGTGCTTACTTGCAGTTACTCATCCAACACAATTATATATATTTGTGCATCATATAAGAATTATAAGTGAAATTAATACCAAAACATAGCCAAATGCATAAACAGGAAATAAAGACACAAAAATTGTAGAATACTTCTCCTTATTAATACTTTCGAAAAATTATAGACTCAACCCGCCCTGCGCACTCAGCTGCAAGGGTCCATGCACTCAGCTGCAGACTTCTAGGCCTCTGCACACTCAGCTGCAGAGCCTCTACCTACGCTACAACCCAAAACTTAGACTTCTACTTTAGAGCTATCTCTCATACATCTTTTTCCTTGATTCCATTCTAATTCCTATCCAACTACATAGATCTTAGCTCTATTTATACAATCCCATGGTCCACAGACCATGGGTAGATCTTTTAAAATAGACATTACATTATAAAAATAAGGTCGAACAACCCTGTGACTCTTTAACAGCTACGCATTCCGTGACCACAAAATGTGGAGTCGTTACATTTAGATTACAAAATTAGACCAAAATCTGGGCTTTTAGCCCCAAAATTGTCCTTGGGGGATCTCACGCCCAACAGGCCCCCATCACAAACATCGTGACTCATCCTTGAGTCACTCTGTAGGTGCAGAGATCTTGGCACGAAGACCTCCCATCTCCATTTGGATCACTGCAGCGTCGGCAGTGCACTGAGCAGCCGCTTGCTGGACTTCTTCCACACATTGTTCGATGACTACTGCTGAACTACTGCTCTGAATATTCTATTGAGTTTCCTGTATTTTCACAAGCTTTCCTTCAATGGAGGTTGTGATCACATAAGCCTCATCTATCCTTGGTTGGAGGCATGCTTTTAAGGCTACTCCCTTATGTCGAGCAGCATCCACCTGTTCCTTGAGTGCCTTTGCCTCTTACATCTGTGCAAGCCTCTGTGTAAGGGAAACCATCTATGTAGTCCCTTTTACCTCATCATACCTTTGTTGTAGCTCATGCGCCTTTGTTTCCAGCCGCTCTACATTCAAGTCCTCCTGCAGGATGGTTAGGACCTCGAATTATTGTTCGAACAGCTGCATGCAGTCTGCCACTGCACTGTCAACCGCTGTTATTGATGTTGTAACAACGGTGGTATTTTTTTCCCTTATCTCTAGTGGAGTTGAAGGTTAAGCCTTCAACTACAGTTTAGTGATCTGCAGGTCCAACTCCATCTAAACCCTAGCCATCTCTGCTTGAGCGTCACGCACCCCTGTGGCCAATTTGCAAATGCGCACCTCCACTAGTTCTTCTGCCTCAATGTCTAACTCCTGGACCATCCCGCAAGCTTCCGCTACCACCTACATAATCTTCTTATTCTGCTCTACTACCTCATTGTGTTGCAGGACCAACTGCTCAATGTTGATGCACTACTCGCTCATCACCTATAGAGCGCGAATCTCCCAGGCCTTGAGTTCCGCGGTGACTCCATCTTGTAAGAGGTAGAGCATCTCCCGAGGGAGCAGAGCCATGTTCAAACTGACCCCTTTCAAACTGCTAACCGTGGGCCTCTCGGCCTCCTTCTCTATAGTAAGTACCCCATCTGGTAGCACTATCATGTTGGTCACCCTTGTGTGCAACATCTCTTCGGCAACTGAAGTGCTGATCGCGAGGCTGGTGGACACTGTGCCGGCCTGTGGAGTGCGTATCTACAACTCCTGCAACTTTTTTTGGAGAGACCCCAATACCAGCTACTACTATTCTTCAAATTGTTGGAGGGCCTCCGCGGTGACATCCCTCACCATTTCTCCGATGTCATGCAAATCCCCCTCAGTGAGGGTGATTGGGTCGAAATATGTCTTTGATGCCTTTGTTTTCTTTCATGGCCTTACCTTCTCTCATGGTCGTAGATGTTTTAGTTGGATGGACGTCATCTGCAGGTCCGCGCCACCTTGTTCTGTCTCGATTTCTGCCTCAATGCCTGGCGAAGGCGACTTTTGTCCTTCACACTCTTCTTCTCTTGTTTTCTACTATTGTTCGACCAATTTCACAACATTGCGCGCTACCTAGGCCTTTGACTCTGGTTCCTTCTTTCTGTGCTTTTCTACCATCTGCGCCATTCGGAGCTTTGTCTCTTCCTTCTTGCACTGCACGACAGACTTGTCTTCTTCCACCATGGATCCAGCTAGAGTGTGCCACTCCGGTGGCCAACACTCGAGAACTGTAAAGATCACATCACCTATCGCCAGATATGGGAGGTTATGTCACGTATTTATAGGGTCCTTCCACGCCCTGATAAAAACATGGTGGAAATCTGCTTTAAACTCTACAAAGCTCCTCAGATTGACGTATACTTTGGGTGAAAACCGTGGCTTGTGATTGATCCCCATCTAGATATTCATCTCCATTAATATCCAAAATATCTTGCCTTTTTTTATCTGCTACATGTCCTTGGTTTCCCACAGCAAAGCGTACTTCACTGCCTCTGTAAGTTCTGGCATGACTGAAGGGAATTGGCTATCTTCTAGAAGCTCCCATGCCACCTGCACGATCGACAATAGGAGCCACGCATAGAGAAACATTTTTCCCTGCTCCTGTGCCTTACGACAGTTCATAAGGAACTCGCCGCATAAACAATTCACCCAGCTAAACTGGACTCCCTCAGCGCATTGGGCCGCAAGTGCAATCACAGGCGTGGGCACCTCATCCGTGTGGCACTTCTGCATCACTTTCCGTGCTAGTATTTATGTCGTGACCTTGACTGTGGGGTTGTTGATGCTGGAGATGGCATATCCTTTCTTTTTCTTCTCCAACTTGAACTTTGTCTTCATTGCTTCCACAAGATCCAACTCACCACCTTTTCCTTTGGAAATATTGGCTGGATCCTCCCTTGAGTAAGGCAGTCATGTAATTCAGCGAATTATATGGTCTATGACGGGGAAGGGCTACTCTACCCACAAACACCCATCATGCACCAAGCAGAGAAGCTACCTGATGACGAAGATGGTCACTCGAGCACGGTAGTAATGTGGCACCCAGAGCAGGTTTAGCAATCTGGCTTTATCTACACCCTAGAGCCATTTGCGCGGCTCCAATGCAATCATTCTGGCAATCACGTCAATCCTCTATCATGTTAGCTTCTCAGTCACTAAATGCGGGAACTTCTCATGGTCTGCGAGGTCCCAATATTCAAAATTCAACACAGGAACCTGCCCCAAGTGTGGTCCCTCAAAAACAATATCGTCTGGGAGCAACGGGGTTTGTAGAGAGCTCTTGTTCTCATCTATATCCTTCGGCACTTTGGTTTTGCCCTTACGCGGAGGAACATATTCAGGTAATAGGGTAATAGGGTCCGCGCCCTAGGTTTCAACTTCCATCTCTTCCTCTTCTTCATCCACTAGGATTTATTCATATTCCTCCTCATCGACCTCCATATTAATGGCCTTCCCCTTTTCTTGGAAGGTGAGCTTGGTCCTCTGTGGGTTTCTTGGTGAGACGCGCACCGAGATCATAGCCTGCTTATCCTTCTTAGGTCTCAGTGTTTTGGATGATTTAGGGACCTCATCTATTATTTTTGTGCTCTTTGGGGCTTCTACTACCGCAATTGCATCCACCAGGATTTATTCATATTCCTCCTCATAGACCTCCATATTAATGGCCTTCCCCTTTTCTTGGAAGGTGAGCTTGGTCCTCTGTGGGTTTCTTGGTGAGACGCGCACCAGGATCATAGCTTGCTTATCCTTTTTAGGTCTCAGTGTTTTGGGTGATTTAGGGACCTCATCTATTATTTCAGTGCTCTTTGGGGCTTCTTCGGTTATCACTACTCCTGTCTCCATGGCTTTTGCGGGTGTTGACATCATTCTAGTCAAGAGGTCCTGTGTCTCCTTTGGCAATGTTTCAAACACTAAACTTGCTCTCAAACCCTCAAAATTTGAAAGGTCCATACACACTTGATAGCGCGACAACTGAATTCTCAAAATGCCAAGTTATTATTGCTGAGAAGCCACTTGTAATTTATAGGGCCTTTTGAATTCAAACTTGACCATTCCCCCCACATTCGGCCCATTAATGCTAGATTGATGGCAGATTTTCAAGAATATAACCCATAAATATCACCTTAAATGTTTCTCGCTCCATTTGCCCTTAAACCGACCATCAAATCATGAATAATGACTTTAATAGCCACTTTCCAGTGGATTTGCACGCTAGCGCAACTTTCTTCGCGTTGTCACGAACCTTGTGACACTCCACTGCTTCGCGTAGTCTTGAAATCGCACAGCTCCTGGGCAGTGTAGTTTATAGTCCTATGCCTCCTTTTAGCTTCCTAGAGCGCTAAGAGTGTGCTTCTATTGGCTAGTTAGATAGTCGAGCCACCTGTGTATGGCTTCAATTGACTACCGTTCACTTTCCTGGGAAAGGATCTCCATTCAACTTTACCAACTGTACTGCACCCCCGTCGGTTATCCCCTTAATAACATATGGCCCTAACTAGTGCATCCTGAATTTTCCAGGGAATTTATGAAACTTACTGTCATATAACAACACCAAATCATTCACCTTAAAGGTGTGCAGCATAATATGTCGGTTGTGCCATGTCTTTTCGTGCTACTTTTGGACCTGTTGGTGAAATCTAGCCAAAAATCTGTCTTCTTCGAGCTCATCCAACTGTGCGAGACTCTCTTCTAGCGCTCCGCGATCCATCATACCTATGAGTGCTACTATGTGCAGGCTAGGCACGATATATTCCATAGGCATTACGGCTTCAACCCCGTATACCAGCCTAAAGGGTGTCTATCATGTTAACTTCTTACATGTCATCTGATAAGCCCATAATACTACAGGTATGTGTAGGTCCCAATCACTTTGTTGAGCATTCCATACCTTGGTCAGCGTAGTTTCCAACACTTTTTTGAATGCATCCACTGTCTTGTTAGCCTGTGGGTGATAAGGTGTGCTCTTTTGATGATACACCTAAAACTCTTCCGTTAGTGCGCTAATCATTTCGTTCAGAAAGTGTGTACCCCGATCACTCATCAAGATATTTAGACATCCAAATCGTGTCAGTACATGTTCAAATACAAACTTCGTAGTAGTCGCACCTGTGCAATCCTTCACTGATTGCGCTTCTGCCCAACGAGTCAAGTACTCAGTTGTAGTGATAATATACCTCGCACCTATCTTTCCTTGAGGCTGAATAGGTCCTATAAAATCTATTGCCCACTTTTCAAAATCCTACAATGTCATTTGTGGATTCAAATGCATTTCATCCCTCTGCAATGGCCTACCTGTTCTTTGACATACATCACATGCCTTGCAATATGATTTTGAATCCCGATGAAGGGTTGGCCACCACAACCCTACGCGTAGAATCTTTTGCGCAGTTTCTCTTCTCGCATAATGTCCTCCTGAAGCACCCCCATGACCGTCTATGAGTCTGCTGCTTCATTCAAACACAGGTACATACCTTAGCAGTATTTCATCATTCCCCATTTTGTATAGATGCCTCGCAATGATAGAGAAATTTGTCACGTGCACCACTAGTTCCTTCTTTTGCTAGATAGAGTATCCTTCTAGCATAGTTCTTGTTGTTAGGAAGTGTATTATGTCCTCGAAATATCCATCCACGACGCACACAGAAAAAAGTTGCGCGTCAAGTAATCCTTCCTCCAGATTAGTGGGTTCCTCCCCTGTCTTAATGCGTAATAGGTGGTTTGGTCCCGCGTTCAATCATCCAGGCTTCACAACAACTTCAAAATTGTATTCCTAGAACAATAATAGCCATCTACAGATGTGCCCCCCCAACATAGGCTTATTGACCAGGTACTTTAGTGCGGAGTGATCCGTATACATATTAAAGTGACCTCCTAGCAAGTAGTGTCGATACTTCTGGAGTACATACACTATAGCCAGTGCCTCGCCTTTAGTGGTGGAATAGTTCTTCTATGTTTTGGATAATCTTCAACTTGTGAACGCAATAGGGTCGTCCATGTCTTCTCTACCATCCTGTGTTAGTACTGCCCCCAGCGCTATACATGACACATCAACATGTACATGAAATTCTTTCTTCCAGTCCGGGAAGACTAGAATCGGCATGGTAGCCATCTTTTCTTTCAATATGTCCAGGCTTTTCTTACAGTCATCTTTCCAGCAAAACGAGACATCCTTTTTCAACAATTTTTCCATCAATGCAATGATTTAGGAATAGCCTTTGATAAACTTTCTGTAATATCCCATATATCCCAAGGTAGCACACAGCTGTTTCACACTCAGCGACACTTCCAAGTTCAGAATTACCATGATCTTCACAAGGTCTACCATTAGCCCTTGTCTGCAAACCACATGCCCCAATAGGTTCCTAAAAGGAATGAAAAACAGACACTTCTTGAGGTTGAGCATGATCTAGTATCTTTGAAAGGTATTCAACATCAATCACAAGATTGCGACATGGCACTTAACCAATCCAAATATAGTCCAGTCATCAAAATAGACCTCCAGGAAGTTATGAATATATTCCTTAAATGTCACGACAACCACGAGCGAAAATATAGTTGGTGCATTCTTTAGCCCAAACGGCATTATAGTGTATTGAAAACAACCCCACTCAGTCTCGAAGGTTGTCTTTCTCCTATCCTCTGATGCGATTTTGATTTGGTGGTACCCATAAAACCCATCAGTGAAGAAGTATGCTTCTTGGCCACCTACATTGTCCAACACTTCATCTGTGAATGGAGTTGGGAAGGGATCATGCACACAAGCATCATTCGGTTTTCTGAGATCCACACATATCCTTATTTCATCCTTCTGCTTCTTCTCTTGCACCACCATTGGGCTTACCCAATCAGACTCTTCCACAGGCTCAATGATGCTTGATACTAGCATTTTGTCTAGCTCTAAGTGAACCTTCTCCTTGTATTTTGGATTTAGGCGGTAAGGCCTCTGCTTAACTAGCTTCGCATCAGTTTTAATGTGATCTTCATCACTCCTAGATCTTTGATTATTACTTTCAAATCCATAAACTTGGTAGGGAATAAGTCTTGGTATTTGTGGAGCAATTTAGTGACCTTATCCACCGTCGCGTCATCCCAGTAGTCTCCAATCTTCACGAATTTGGGCTCTGCCTTCGTACCAATGTTCACCTGTCTAGTTCTCACCATTGTGGTTATATCAAGGTTCTCATTCTGTGGTCCTTAAACCTCACGGTGGCCTTTTGTCTCTAGAATGTTAATTTTCTGTGAATCTTCATCCTCTTCTTCAGTATTTACATTATAACATTCTAGTGTGCGACTCAGCTGAGTAGCCCATTTAGGCTACGTTAGGTCTAAAGGATCCTGCAGTATCCTAAAGATGGCTGCTTTCACCTCTTGTAGCGCTTCATCAATGCTGTCAAATCTGTCCTCAAAACTAAGTGTCATCATGAATCCTTCAAACAAGATATCCCATTCACTTGTCCCATGGCGAAGCTCTATTTCTACATACTAATTCACTGGGATAACATCCAGTGTATGATAGAATAGGTGAACCTACTCTGGTTGTGGCTGTTCTCCATAAGCCTACATCCATTTTTCCAGATGCGTGTGTGGCTCGTTCTACCCATCATACTTGTCTATCAGTCGCATCTTAGGTTTCCCAAATCGTGTTTGCATCATTTTCTTACATTTGCGCCAATCATCAAAACTTCCCTTGTGCGTACCCCACCATCTTGTGGGTGTAGCATGCAGTGCCCAGTCCAAGGCCTAGAAGCGTTGTTTTTCTAGCACCTCCCTTTCAAATGCATCCAAAAATATAACTACCTCATTTAGACCATCATAAATAGGCAGATTTCTTACCTCTGATGACACATAGCACAACGACCTGGTCATCATATTGCAATTCAGCGTAGTTACTTCATGTAACCGATTCTACGAGCATTCTGTCTCTCCATCAGAATCTAAAGTGCAGGAGCTCTCGCGCTTTGATGTATTCTGTCCATTCGCAATGGGATTCACCCAGTCTTAGTCTCGCACTGTTATCTTATAGATACAATCCAGATCATCATCACTCTCATGATCGCGGACCGGTCCATATAAAGCGATCCTTCAGTAGGGTCCAGGGGTATTATTACACTCAATTATTTCTTCTCAAAGATAATTTTTCACTTCTTCAGATTGATTACCCCATTCATGTCAGTAGCCCAGTTAATTCCCAGGAGTGCAAGGTAGGGATTGTTGTCATCAACAATATCTATTACTTCAAAGTCTACCAACGCACTATCTCCCTCAATATCCATGGTTACTCCCTATAGCCGCCCCATGGGTATGATTTTCTGCTGGTTCACCATCCTTAGCTGAATCGAGGACCATTACAATGCAGGTCTCCCCATTCGCTCCCATGTTTGTTTCGGTAGAAAATTCGTATCTGATCCCAAATCCAGAATGACTTGATCCGTTTTGTATTTTCCGATCTACGCGGTGAGTCTCATTTCACACCCTATCCTAGTCTTATGCTTTCCGATCTTCCAGACTATATGTGCTTCACCTTCCGCGGTCCCAACACATCTATTTATAATTTCCTCCAACCCTTTCACAACCTTACTGTTGCGCAGTAACTTCATACAGGTTTCTAGGAAAGTTGTGAGCATAGGGGGGTCCATCTCTGGCTCTGGTTTATCCTTGCTTCCTGAAGTGGAGATCTCAGTGAAGCTCTTAGCTTCCATGAATGCTTCACAAGCGTGCTCCAAATCGAACTCGACATCTTTCACGGGGCTTTGCGAACCCATGTATTGTCTTCTGGTTGTTTCCCTTTGTCATCTCCTATTGCGATCCCACTTCGGAGCATTATATTTATGTTTGGATCTTCCTTGCGTGGCTCAGACCTTATCATCTGTAGGTTCTGAGTCGAGGGAGGCAGTAGCACCCCTTTTTCACATATCCTAGCTACTAGAATAAGGACAATCTTCTATTTCATGATAAAAAAGCGTGCAATACTTGCATGACGGGCGTGTTGGATTAGTGCAATCTAGGGCATAGTGTCCTGGCCCTCCACAATTGTAGCAAATCAACTGTCTGCGACCTTTACCAGGTCCTCCTCCACCTCGGCCTTGTCCGCACCATCCCTACATTTTGGTCAAGGGGTCATGTTTCGGCCTGAACTCTATAGGAAGGCGTTCTATCCATCATCATTTCGTAGCTCTTGCAAGTACACTCATCATGTCTCACCAATCTACAAAAGTTAAAAACAACTGTTGCAGAGTTTGTGTATACTTCTGTAACAAGTGGCAATTATCTATGGCATGTTTTTTAGCTAGCTGATAGATAGCGCACCATAAAGCAGGTGCCCCGCTAGGCACTGCTTGAGCTTCTGGCCTTAAAGGCATCGGTCCTCCTCCTACAAAGTAATCTGTAAAGACCGGGCAGAGGTCTTTTTCATGACCCTGACTCTTACATTTTACGCACCATACTTCTTCTCGTACCTCTGGTAGAACCGTCTTATCCTGCTTCAAGATTTTCATCTCAAGGCACAGATTCTTCAGCTGCTCATGGATCTGCTGAACTCCTAGATTGGGATCTTGCATCAGGGTCTCATGTAGCCTCATGGAAATCTCCAAGGCCTTTGCCTAAGTTGTTATCCTCTATTGTGACAGCACACTCTTTAAGTGTGGTAGTAGTGAGCCTACAAACCACTCACGATGTTGTCCATCTGTCAAATTCATGTTGGCTTTGCAGATCATACATTTCCACCTTTGATCTAGTTCCCAAGGCGTCTCACCTGGTAGCATCGTGATCTCTTTGAATCCCACAACCGATTTCACTTTAGATTTAGGCCTACTAAATTCCCTATTTAGTGCTACTTGGATGTCTGCTACTCTCGCATTCAGGTTATCGTTGGAGTACTTAATATACCATGCCAGCGCGCGATCCTGCAGAGCGCTAACCAGTGTCGCTCTCTTTATATGGTCATCTGTAACACCTTGTGCTTCCCATATAGCCCTTACAACGAACCAAAATTGGTCTAGATCCTCATTTCCCAAACCTTTGAACAAAGGAAGATTCATTGTATTTGCCATTTTGAATCGCGGTGGTGGTGGAGGTGGTACGGGTGAAGTTGGAGATGATGGCGGTGAAGATGGAGGTGGTGTGGGTGAAGGTGGTATTCACCGAAATCCCTGTCTTATCAACTAAAAAGCACTTTGCGGCGAGACCTTCGCTATTCCTTCTTTGTCCCCTCATAGAGGTGAAATCAAGGGGCTATACTCTGGACCCTTATTTCCTTCATTTCTATAACTTTTTCCACTTTGTGTAGTCCCAAACATCAAGGTAACTGCATAACCCATTTTTCGAACAACAACATTTTAATCCAAGTATTAAAAGATTTTACATACTTATCTCGCAGTCCTTTGAAAAATCATCGCTCTGCCTTGCTATAGCTAGCTGAGGTATCGACCGCGAACTCTGTAACAAATCCTCCTATAATGTGATCAAGCCAATGATTGACAGTGCATGCGATCTTATCCTCCGATGCTTCCAACCTTCACACCAACTCTAGGGTCCACACAATAGGACTGTCAAGTTTCCACCTTCCTTGGCTATCTGCTAGCTTTGTGATCCACTCATATAGCTCAGTAGGGAAAGAGGTGAAAAATATTTTGTGGATCTCCATATACAAGTATTGGTCCAACCATTGTTCTTTTGATAATTGCAAGTTTTTGTTCTCCTGCGCTGCAAACTCATGAATCCTTTTATCCAACCAACCTTTGATTTATTTATTAGTTGGATTCCAGTGATACGACATCACACATATCTCATGCAGATTCTAGTCCTAGCAACGAAACCATTTGTTGGATTATGGGGACCTGACCTAGGTTCAGTGTTAGTTAGCCAAACAAATCCCCACACTACTGGCCCTTTCGGTATCAGCCCGCGGAGTGCGAACTGAAGTCTCACCCGAAGCAGTATGGGGGGATGCTCGAACCAAGTTTTCACACCCTTGAGATGGATATGATTTCATTTTATTACAGTTATGCTTGTCCGCGTGCAGGTTTCTTAACCTTCTATTCCACCTTTTAGTACCTTTGCGAAACAGTACAATTGGCTTTCGTGCAACCCTAACCAGGGACTGATATACTTTCGCATTGCTAAGGCAGCGAGCTGTGATATTTCCCAAATTATGCTAAGTATCTTACTTATCTTATTAACATATCTTAGTTATATTCACGTAAACATATGTGGTTACTTGTGGTTGCTCATCCAACGCAATTATATATATTCACACATCATATAAGCATTATAAGTGAAATTATACCAAAACATAGCCAGATGCATAAACAGGAAATAAAGACTCATAAATTGTAGAATAATTCTCTTTATTGATACTTTCAAACAATTACAAACTCAACCCACCCTACACACTCAGTTGTAGGGGTCCACGCACTCAGCTGCGGACTTCTAGGCCTACTCAGTTGCAGAGCCTCTACCTACGCTACGACCCAAAACTTAGACTTCTACTTCGAAGCTATCTCTCATACATATTTTTCCTTGATTCCATTCTAATTGTTATCCAACTAATTAGAGCTTAGCTCTATTTATACAATCCCATAGTCCACGGACCATGGGTAGATCTTTTACAACTGACATTAAATTATCAAAATAAGGGCGGACAACCCTATGACCCTTTAATAGCTGCGCACTCTGCTACCACAAAATGTAAAGTCTTTACATTTAGATTACAAAATTAGACCAAAATCTAGGCTTTTAGCCCCAAAAATGTCCTTGGGGGATCCCACGCCCAACAATTACGAGGCCAAGTGCAACAAATTTCACTCTCACAAAAGGTAACAAAGGATAAGAGCGATGGTTTGAAGAAAGGCGTGGAAGCTAAGATGAATGGCATGGAAGCAAATATGAATGGCATGGATGCTAAGATGGATGGTATAGAAGAAAAACTAAAAGGCGACATGGAAGATTTGAAGATAGATTTGACTAAGTTGCTACAAGAAATGCTTAGTAATGGTGAAAGGGTAGTAAAGGAAACTCATGATGAGAAAAAAAGAAATGTTAATCATGATTTCATAGAATCTAACGTTGAATTGAAGACCCACCATGTTCTAAAGATCGATATGAGGAAGTTTTATGGCAAGAATACTATAACGTGGATACTACAGATGGAACAATGTTTCGATATCCATAATGTGAAAAACACACAAAAGGTACGCATTGGAACTTTATATTTGGAACAAAATTAGTTTGTATGGTATCAATGGCTTTGCTCTCATAAACAAATTGTCACTTGGGCAATTTTTATGAAAGAAATTATAGCACATTATGAGGATACAAAAAGCAACACTTTTTTCTAGCCAATTAACAAACCTCAAATAAAATGGTTCAATAATGGAGCACATTGAGGACTTCCAAAAATTAAATATAAGGGTAAAAGATATTCCAGAGGAGCATAGGATTGATTTGTTCATAGGGACTTTAAAAGATAACATCCAACATCAGGTTTGCCTTTGGGAACTTGACTCATTGAAGAAGGCATTCAGGTTGGCAAGAAAAATGGAAAGCAAAATTATGGCAACAAGGAAGCCTACCACTCACAACTATAAGGATGAAAGTGTTGTTTCCCCTAGCTTTCCACAACCTACAAGGTTGACACCCCAACAAGTGGAAGAAAAAAGAGCAAAAGAGCTTTGTTATAGTTGTGATAGAAAATACAATAAAGGTCATAAGTTTGCTGAGAAGAAATTATTTTACATAGATTGTGAAGAGGAGGAAGAAAAGGAACAAGAAACATCAAAAGAAGAGGATATACACCAAGAACAAACCCTAGAGAAAGAATAAATTAATTTGACCATATCTTGTAATGCATTGTCCAGAATTACCACTCCTCAAATGATCAAGATAGAAAGACATTTCAAGAAGAAAAATCTAATACTGTTGATTTATTCGGGAAACACCCATAATTTTATTCATTATAAGATGGCCAAAGAATTGAATTGCTTTCTATATCCAGCACCAGAGTGTCAAGTGATATTTGCAAGTGGAGGAACCATAAATTTCTCTGGAAAGTGCCATAATATTAAGCTATCCATGGGAGAATATGTATTGAATAGCCTAATGCTTTCCATTCCAATGGGTGGTGGTGATGTTGTACTAGGATTCCAATGGCTACAATCCTTGCTTACAATAGCTTTTAATTTGCAAGAAATTTTCATGAAATTTTCTTCAGAAGGAAAGGAAGTTGAATTAAGAGGTATCGCAGGGAAACCATGAAAGATAATTAGCTCTAATGGAATGAAAAACTTCTAAAGAAAGAACAAGGAGTAATTGCACAATTATGTTCTTTAGAGGTTCCCACATCGAAATCATCTATTTCTCTAGATCTCCAAAAAGTCTTGGATAATCATTCCAAGGTATTTGAGACCTCCAAAGGTATCCCACCTATTCATGATTATGATCATGACATTCATTTGATTCTAGGAAGTATTCCTCTAAACATCAGGCCTTATAGGTATCCCTATGCCCAAAAGAGTGAAATTAAATGTATGGTTTCAGAAATGCTAGAGGCTGGTATAATTCAACCTAGTCAAAGTTCTTTCTATGCTCCAGTAGTGTTGGTACACAAGAAGGATGGTTAATGGTGCATGTGCCAGGATTATAGGGAGATCAACAAGATCACTATTAAAGATAAATTTCCCATTCCTGTCATTGATGAAGTATTGGATGAATTGCATGGATAAATTTACTTCACCAAGTTGGATCTTCATTCAGGATATCATCAAATTAGAATGAATACTGAGGACATTTTGAAAACAACATTTAGAACTCATGAGGGTCATTATGAATTTTTGGTCATGCCTTTTGGCCTTACCAATGCACCTTCTACATTTCAAGGTTTAATGAAATCCATTTCCAAACCCTTCCTTAGAAAATTTGTCTTAGTATTTTCTTATGATAAACTAATATATAGCAAGTCTTGGAAGGATCATATTCAACATGTTAATAGGGTGCTTAAACTATTGGAGGAGAAACAATTATATGCAAAAAGCTCCAAATGTTTCTTTGGAATACAAGAGGTGGAACATCTAGGTCATATTGTATCTCATGAAGGTGTTAAGGTAGACCTTAGAAAAAATAAATCCATTAAGGGATGGAAAATCCCTACATCCATAAAGCATCTGCGAGGATTTCTCAGTTTGACAGGGTATTATAGCAAGTTTGTTAAGAATTATGGGAGAATAGCATCATCTCTAACAACATTATTGAATAAAGATGCATTTTTATGGACTCCAGAAGCAACAGAGGCCTTTTAACATCTTAAAGAGGAGATGTGCCAAGCACTGGTCTTAGCTACGCCGGACTTCACAAAAACCTTTATTGTGGAATGTGATGCCTCAGGAAATGGAATTGGTGTTGTTTTAATGCAAGAAGAATGACCCATTCTGTTATATACCTAGGGGGGATAATATGGGGTACAAAGGGAGGTACCCAAGGGAATAATGTAATAATGGGATGGGCCATAGTAATAAATAAGGTGGTTAACCCGAATCATGTAAGGGACCACAAGTAGTTAGTAATAATGTAATGGGCCCATGGTATTAGATAGATGGTATTGAGGGAACCATGGTAATGAATCATGGTATTATATGTATGAGGCCTATATAGAGGATAGAGACTCCACATTGAGAGGTGTCAAGGAATATTGTATGAAGAGGCATATGGCTTGTGGAGTGTTCTCCTTCCTTAAGGAGTGAATGTATGGTGTTGCCCTACCTTAAGGGTTTTGATAATAAAGAAGCATTTCTATTCTATATTCAGATCTTGTTATTTATTGAGTTATTTCTATTCTCATATATTTTTTTGGTTAGATCTATAACAGTGGTATCAGAGCACTTTCTTGGGCAAAAGTGGAGATTTTTTTTTTTTTTTTTGTAGGAACTTTCTAGGGTGGTGAGTTTGCAGATTAGATCTATACATTTTGGAGAAAAATATGCAAAATCTAATTGCAGATCTGGATTCTCTGTGAAAAAATACCCGCTTTCAAAAAAAAATCGGCCAAATTGGAGTCCGAATGAAGGAGAGATCGCTGATCTAAAAATCAGTGGTGTTGCAGATTTTTGTTTTTTTGGGCAACGAGTTTGTGGCTATGATCTGTACATTTTGGGGCAAAATCTGCAAAATATAATTGCAGATCTGGATTATTTGTGAAAAAATACCTGATTTCAAACACAAAATTGGCCAAATCGGAGTCCAGATGAAGGAGATATTGCTGATCTAAAAATCAGTGGTGTTGCAGACATTTTTTCAGGGCAACGAGTTTGCGGCATAGATTTGTATGCCTTGGGGAAAAATATGCAAAATCTTATTGTATATCTAGATTATTTTGAGAAAATACCCAATTTCAAACAAAAAAATCAGTCGAATCGGAGTTCAGATGAGGGAGATATCGCTGATTTAAAATCAGCTGTTTTTTCATAATTTTTTATGAAGGCGGGAGAGTTGCAACGTAGATCTGAAATTCCAGTGCCTAGATCAGGATTTATATCACATGGGAAGATGAAAAATGGTCATTCCATTTCTGAAAATAGGTTATAATAAAGATTCTAAGCAATATTGACTAAACTGTGGCCACTTTAAATTTTCGCCAAGTAAGTGAATTTTTTCAAAACCCTATTCATGGCTTCTAGCAAGCAATATTTTACAGGAAAAGATAATGGTCTTACTATTGAAGAATACATAAAACAACAAAAGTTAGTATGGGCAAAAAATTGGAGGGATTCAGTGTGGGTTGGTTTCAAAGATGAGGCTTACAAATGGTATTTCTCACTTGACGACAAACAGTTGACCAAACTCTCAGATGCAGAATTTGAAAAAGTCATTTTAGACAAATGGTCTCGTGCTAGAAAAAAGGAGAATGAGCCATGTAAGGGGTTATCTTCTATTGGTGTCTCCTTATTGCAGGTTCAGGGACTGATTCAGAAGGAGAAAATCATTATGTCTATAAATCCTAGTTGCAAGCATAATTTTATCAATGTTAATTTGGAAAAAAATTTGTAAGTTCCAGCAAAACACATTGAAAACACACAGGTGAATGATGAGGATGTTCAAGTGTATAAGGATTTGAATATTTCTATGGATATGTATGTGTTGCATGGTGATTTTAATACTTCAGAAATGGATAATATGGATGTTGTTTTGGGATATCCTTGGATGGAATCCGTGGGTACTATCAATATTAATGTGCAGAAGAAATTCATGAAGCTCTGGTATAAAAAGAAGAAAATTACATTACAGGATATTTCCATCAATAAACAGGTAGAGTCCACGGAGGTTGAAGCAAAAGATGTTCCAGGGACTGACATATCAGATGATGAGCCTTTGATGATCGACAATCAAACACAAACAGAGCCTAAAGCAAAAAAACTTACAGGTGTTGATACATCGGATGAGGGCTCAATGGTTGAAGTAATATTGGAAGATAAGACACCACAGCAGGCACCGCAGCAGGGTGAATTAAAGAAAATGACACCGTTGGGTAAAACTTCAACATATCATCACCCACATCACCCCGCAAGAAAACAACCAACAAGATGGCAACAAATTAGCCACAAGGATAACAACCCTCGCATGACAGATAGAGAGGAGCGTAGATCCACCTACTACACATCAACACAGAAAAGCTGCCACGGTCAACTTCCATCTCAAGCAAGCGAGGCACCAGTGAGATCGAAGGTTCACCTTTCTCTTGGATGGTTAGATGCATGTGCATGGTACCAGTGAACTACTCTTTTGAGTAGATCTTATTATTTGTGTTCTTCCCATGTTTTGGAGACGAAACATGTTAAGGGGGGTGGAATGTTATATACCTAGGGGGGATAATATGGGGTACAAAGGGAAGTACCCAAGGGAATAATGTAATAATGGGATGGTCCATAGTAATAAATAAGGTGGTTAAACCCGAATCATGTAAGGGACCACAAGTAGTTAGTAATAATGTAATGGGCCCATGGTATTAGATAGATGGTATTGAGAGAACCATGGTAATGACTCATGGTATTATATGTATGAGGCCTATATAGAGGCTAGAGACTCCACATTGAGAGGTGTCAAGGAATATTGTATGAATAGGCATATGGCTTGTGAAGTGTTATCCTTCCTTAAGGAGTGAATGTATGGTGTTGCCCTACCTTAAGGGTTTTGATAATAAAGAAGCATTTCTATTCTATATTCAGATCTTGTTATTTATTGGGTTATTTCTATTCTCATATATTTTTTTGGTTAGATCATTCTCCACTTTTGCCCAAGAAAGTGTTGATACCACTGTTATATATCTAACCAAAAAAATATATGAGAATAGAAATAACCCAATAAATAACAAGATCTGAATAAAGAATAGAAAAGCTTCTTTATTATCAAAACCCTTAAGGTAGGGAAACACCATACATTCACTCCTTAAGGAAGGAGAACACTCCACAAGCCATATGCCTGTTCATACAATATTCCTTGACACCTCTCAATGTGGAGTCTCTAGCCTCTATATAGGCCTCATACATACAATACCATGAGTCATTACCATGGTTCCCTCAATACCATCTATCTAATACCATGGGCCCATTACATTATTGCTAACGACTTGTGGTCCCTTACATGATTCGGGTTAACCACCTTATTTATTACTATGGCCCATCCCATTATTACATTATTCCCTTGGGTACCTCCCTTTGTACCCCATATTATCCCCCCTAGGTATATAACACATTTCTTTCGAAAGTCGTCCAATCAAGGGAAAGTATTTACACAAAGCTATTTATGAGAAGGAAATGTTGGCATTACTACATGCACTGAAGAAATGGCAACCCTACCTAATGTGAATACACTTCAAGGTAAAAATGGATCATGATAGTCTTAAATACTTTTTAGAACAAATATTATCTTCAGAAGAGAAAAAAAAATGGTCACAAATATGTTGGGTTGTGACTTTGAAATCATCTACAAAAAATGGAAGAAAAATTTGTGGCAGATGCACTATCAAGAAAGGATGAGGATTTGGAAGCATTGCTTTATGCCATTTGTATTATCCAACCAGATTGGATAAATGAAGCAAGGGATGAATGGAAGAATGATGAAGAAGTGTGGGAACTCATTCAAAAGTTACAACAAGATCCCAGTACTTCTGATACATTTCGCTAGAAAAATGATTCGTTATGGTACAAAGATCACTTATACCTATGTCAGAATTCCCAACTCAAACAAAAGATTCTTATGTAATTGCACACCTCTCCCTCAGGAGGTCACTCAGGAATTTTAAAAACTTACCACACGGTTAAGAAGGAATTTGTTTGGGATGGCCTTAAATGTGATATTCAAAAGTTTGTGGCGGAATGTTTGGTTTGTCAACAAAATAAAGTTAAAGCAAATAATACCCTGGGTCTATTAAAACCTTTATCCATTCCAAGTCAATGTTGGGAGGAGGTTTCAATGGTTCTTATCACAGGTTTAACCAAGTCTGGAGGAAAGAATGTCATCATGGTGGTAGTTGAAAGAATTACCAAGTATGCACAATTTTGTGCATTATCTTATCCATTATCTTATCTTTTCACTGGAAATTTTTGGTCATAAATTTTTTCTTGTATTGGTACTCAATGAGCTCATAGCTCATCTTATCATCCTCAATCTGATGGGAAAATTGAGATAGTAAACAAATGATTGGAAGGATATCTCCGTTGCTTTGTATTTGATAAACAGACACAATGGGTCAAATGGTTTCCTCTAGCTAAATAGTGATATAACACTTCCTTCCATACTGCAGCAAAATTGACCCCATTTATGGTAATTTATGGATATCACCCACCATCCATCACATCACATTTAAGAGAAAATTCTAAGGTTCAAGCAGTGGAAGATCACATCGAGCAGCAACAACAAGTTATCCAACTCTTAAAGGATGACCTAAGTTTAGCACAGAATAGAATGAATAAGTGACTGGGTATTTCTACGGCTACAACCATATAAACAAATGTTCGTCAAGCAAGCTAAGAAGGATAATAAATCATCACCAAAGTATTATGGTCTATACAAGGTGTTGCAAAAGATTGGTACTATGGCATACAAATTGGAGCTTCTTGCAACTTCCTGAGTGCACCCAGTTTTCCATGTTTCATGCCTCAAGAAGGTTGTTGGTGACAATCTCCCAGTTTAAACAATATTGCCAGAACTTGATGAGGAAGAAAAAATCATATTGGAACCTGAAGCAGTCACAAAAACAAGAACTTGAAAGCCATGAAATCGATCAATTTTGAAGTATCTCATCAAGTGGAAGAACTTACCTGCTCAAGATTCCACATGGGAGGATGAGAATTTTATACAAAAGCATCCAAAACTACTCAATCATTGAGGAAAACACTTTTTTGAAGGAGAGGGGCATGTTAGGTCCCTATAATACTAGTAATCCCCCCATTACTATTGTCATTGTATCCCTTAATGTTATTGTTATGCCCCTATTGTCCCCATATTGTTATTATTGTACCCCATAGAAGCCCACCATTGTTATTGTTGTGCCCTTATATTATTATTTTTATGTCGGTTTTGATTATATTGTGACCCCTTAGACTCCTATATATAGAAAGGAGGTTTTGTCATTTGTATCATCCAAGAATTGTTCATTTGTGTAATGTAAAGGATGTTTCCTCCTCAAAGAGGTTGATTCTGAAGTTGTTGATCTATCTTTTCTATCTTTTTGTGAGTTGGTTTCTTAACAACTAATAAGTTTTATTACATCTAACTAGAGAGATCTTGGAGCCTTCTTGGTTATTCTTAGACAAAATTTAGAAGTTTATGATCAGATATGCATTCATGAACTATAGCTAACATGTTTACCATATGTTTGACGAAATGTCTAATGTGTACTAGGAAATCTAGGGAATTTTCTTGCTTCAAGTTTGAATGTTTTTCATTGTTTTCATGTTAATTATGATTCTGGAAAGTTAGAGGAATTTTTGGGCAGTGGACTAGAGACTAGTTTGGAAAAGTGGCTCAGATGTTGGAACCGTTGGCACTAAAATGGGAAATTTAGGTCATAACTACATGGAAGTAGGCTTATGAGTGTAGTTATAGCCTAATAATCGCATGCATGTTTTTTGTGGGTGTTTTTGGGGGTTAAGGTTGTGAAAAAATACTTACAACTTAGGATATGGTCATCAGAGGTTGTGGACTGACTTTTGGGTGATCTAGTGCTCTTGGGGGATGTTTGTAAGTTTTCGGTGTGTCATCCCCACTTCCATAACTAAAACTTGGAGGTCGGGTCATGTCATAGTGACACCCATCTCATGTTTACCCTGACGAGCTTGTGAATTTTGATAAATGTGGGAGGAGGTGTTATGCCTTGTTTTCAAAAACAAAAGAAAAATAACCATTTCCACAATCAAATGTACCAATGGACTCATGGTCTTCTCAATTTCTATAGGTCCATTCTAAAACAAAGCTATAACTAGGAAAACGGCTAATAGACTTACTAATCAACCCTCTTTCCTTAGGGTGTTACAATTCTTCTTTATAGAAGAATCAAACCCTAGTTCAAGAGAAGGAATTGTATCCAAATTTGTTACAATTCTACTTGGCATACCCAATGAACAAGCAATGAACTCACAACTCAGGATTGAGGGTGAACTCTAAATTCTCAGCTACATTAAACTAGCTTAGTATAGCCAAGAATGGCATAACATCCACCATCAAATCAAAACCAAACCCTAATGCATTGCACACACACAGAATAGGCTGATAGAATAGCATCCAAGCCAATAACAAGCTAAGGCAACTGAACACCAAAAAAAATCCCCGAAGAAACAACAAAAAGCTCTCGATCTACCATGAAATATGAAGCATTATGCATGTTGCAACAAAGAAACCATTACAAGCAAGCTAGGGGAACCAATGGTAGCTAAGTAACCCTATCAACACACTCCCTTGGCCATCGACTTAGTTCTCGTCACATCCTTTGATATTGATTAATTAAATTTAATAAATATTTTTTTATTTAAATGAAGTGATAGCATAAATTTTTATTTTGAATATTCCTAAGTATTAGTTAATATCCTTTTTCAATGAATCTCTTATTTACTATTCAAATTTTGAAAATATTTGCAAATATCAAACACAAATTACATATTTATTATATTTAAAACAAAAATTTATACTTCAAAACATATAGAACAAGATATTAGAATCAATAGAAAAATAAAATTATGAAAATGTATAGTAATTAATACTAAAACGGTAAGTTTTACAATATAATAAGGGCAGTGAAACCACCCTTAAAAAACCATAATGAATACAAAACAACTCAAACCACTTAATAATGGATGTATTGCAAATACAAAACCACTCAATTGTTGCATGAAGAATATTTGACAAAAATTCTCCAAAATCAGGTAATATGGCTAAATTGGAAAATCAATTTATTATGTCAAAGAAAATCATTATTAGCTATAATTCTCCATAATAAAAGGGGAGAAATGGACGTCCCAAACAAAACAGGAACACTAGTGATTCAAGAATAGCAATAATAACATTGCATAGGTCAAAGAAATTTCACATACTTGCATAAAAAGGAAACTGAAAACCCATTTGTCTATGCACCCATGCTAGAAAAAATTTCCCCTTTCTTGGTTAAATTGTTCCCTCTTTTGCTAGCTATATATGTTGATATAAAACCCTAAAACAAATCCATCATCAACCTACAAAGTAAACAAAAACCTTCAAACTAGTTTTGTAAAATAACAAAACTAACTAGCAAATATATAACAATAAAGATAAACAAAAAAACAAAATAATTAAAAATAATAATGGAGACAAAAAGTTATTAAAAATAATATTCTTTGTATTTCTCTCTGTACATGGCTACTTGTATTTCATCCCCTCATAGAAGCATGTCCCCTTTCTCTTCTCTCATGTGAAACATAAAAATAAAATAAACCCTCACATTTTGCTTTTTTTTAAATCATATTGTAAGTTTCCTAACTCTTTTAATAAGTTAGAAAGGAATAATGAAGATGGAGAAAAAAGGTTACCTTAGTTTAATACCCCTCATAGTTCCTTACATTCATTGTTATTTGTATTTCATACTCTTGTAAAAACCGCTCCTCTTCATCTTATCTCGTGTGAAATGTTGAACTGGAACAAATCCTCATATTTCCTCTTTTTAACAGTTTCATTGTAGTTTTTCCTACCTATTTTACCACGCTAAAAATTATAAAATATTGTTTAGTGCTTTGATGAGTCCTTATGAACTATGAATAAAAGGAGGTAATAATCCTTGTGGATATGCACCCATACTACACAAAAGTGTATCCCTTTCTTCAAAGAACTTGGCCTTCTCTTGTGAGCCATTTTTGTTGATGTTTGCATATCGACCATTAAAAAAAACAAATATGAGATTAGAAATAATAGTGAGAAATGGAAAACAAAAAAATAAAATCAACAATGGGAATAAGCGAAATAATTAAGAGGCGTAAAAATATTACACTTGAGTAAATAGGTTTCGATGGTGAAACAAATCCACATTATATGATCAAAAGGAAATATCACTCAAATATTTTATCGATATTTATCATCGAAGATTCATCTCATTTCCAAGTCGGGGCATAACAAAATATGGGATTTTTGGAGGTCAAGTAATCTTTTGAAGGTAGTTTCAGCCTATATTTTTTCTGCCATATATAGCGTCATTTGTTTCTCAGAATTTTAGGCCATCATTTGTTGGGTTGAGCAATCAAAAGGGATGGTCAAACCAAACATCAACTCTTCTCTACTATAATTATTTATAGGAGTGTAAGGAGACATTTTAGCGTTGTCATCATCTCCTATTTTCTTAGAAATCGTGCCATTAGCCATGGATGTTTATGGGCTTCCATAAATTTGCCTATGTAACTCAAAATGTTACTTAGGTTTGTAATTCTAGGTTAAATTAATAAAATATATCATAAAATATTAGTTGAGTTTGTTTTTTCGGTATTTTTTCCTTATGGTATGATGGTTGAGTTATGTGTTTAGCAAGAAGGGATATTATAGTGGTATTAATAAAAATATCTGTTATATTTATTTTTTGTGATGTTCTAGTTTGGGTATATTAGTTGAGTTATTTGTCTAGAAAGAGGGGATTTTGTAGTGGTATTAGAGTGATGGTTTTTCTTTCCAGCCTATGAATGCATGCTATCTAGATGTCTTTGAAGTATAGGGAATACATCCCCTATAGCACAACAAATGGTGTTAAAAATATTCACTCATAATTGTTTGGGTTTTCTTGTTTTCCAAAAAAACGTTGTTTAGGGCCTCAAAACGGCTCCAGGAGTTCAACACCCAAAAAACTACCAAAAATAGTAAATTGTGCTACAGTTAAGAAAATAGAAAGAAATAGTGGTGGGGGTCCAAGTGGAATAGGCTGGTGGCCACCAATATATACCTGGATCAATACCCCTCTTTAGTAAGAAATGGTCCCCATTGTGTTGAGTGCTTCCATGAGATTGAGAAACTTCTGTTGAACTTGGTCCTTAGTGAGCCACTTGATTTGGTGTAGGAGTTGGCTAGATTTGACAACCCGATACAGTTGGATATACTTTTGGTGAGTGGTATTGATTTGTTTGTCAATTATTTGATCATTTGCGGCATGTTCCATGCAGTGGGGGTTGAGCTCTGTTGGTGTTAGTTGTTCGGCCATAGAGATTAAAAGGTAGCGTATTAATCTAAATAGAGACAATGGTTGGAAAGTTAGTAGTTGTTGTGTCCCTACCCTTGCTTCTTAATTTCTTTTTTTTTATTCTTATAATCTTGAATATTAAATTTATTTTATCTCTTTTAGGTCTCTTTTGAGTTAATCTAATTACTATTAATTCTTATTTTCTTTATATTTCTTTCCTTTATAACCTTTATTGAGTGTATTTTCCCTCTCTTATTAGTTTGATTTTAGTCATTTTGTTTTTCTTTCTATATATATATATTATATATATAATAAAAAGGTGTTTTTAAATATTTATAGTTATTCTTATTTTTATTTTTAATATTTTTAATATATATTTATTATAATCAATTTTTTATTTCATTATTGATTTTTAATTTGAATTTTTTTTAGGATCAATAGCTTTATTTATGTACTTTATATCCCTTAATTATTTTAATTACTTTTTCTTTTTCCCTCTTTTTGAATTATTAATATATTTTCAAAGCTTTTGTTTCTTTTAATTAATATTATTCCATTGATTTAGTCTCTTCCCCACGTATTAGTTTTCACTTCCTCTTTTGAATATTTGATTTTAATTTATCATGAAATAGTTGTTATTTTAATTTATTTATTAATCCTAACCTGGTTTACTCACCCTTGGTTAGTTGTTAATACCTAGCTCATTGATTTTTTTATTATTTAATCTTGACCATCTGTTGTCTGACCTATTTATTTATACTTTTAAATATTTTAATTCATTTTTTTTAGGATTTATTATAATGTTCTTTATTAATAAATAAAATTTCCTTATTCAAAAAATTGTTGTTAGAAGTAATGGTCTCTACATTGCCCTTTTTATTTAATCTGATGCCATGATCTTATTTCTCATCTTGTCCTGAAGATGAACCACACTAGATGGTTTGAAATGCGTCGACATATTATCTCTGATGTGATTATCACCGAAATATTTCTTAACATACAAGATATGGATCATAGAAGCCTAAATTTAGAAACATCTAAGCTATCTACTAGTGTTGTAAAGTATGGTTGAAGGTAGTCCACATTGAACAATGGGTGCAGGGAAAGGAATGGGGGAATGCTAAACTCAAAATAATTGCCTCCCATAGCCTTGGTGATGATGTAAGGCCTGTATCAAAGTGGTCGAAGCTTTTGGTGAGCTCCAGCAAGGCTTTGTTTCTGCAAATGAAACCAAACTTTTTCACCCAACTGAAACTTATATGGCACCCGATGTTGATCACGTCGATGCTTATACTTGGCATTGGACTTATCCAGGATGTCATGAACCTACTGGATGACATGCTAGATGTATTTAATAAACATAGTTTCTTTATCGGCCTCGGACTGTGCATGTGTGGATTTTTCTTATGTAGTCGCATGAGGCATGTCAACATCAATCAGACACAACCGTTGAAATCTCATACCCACTTGAAAGGGATTCTGGCTAGCCAATCTATGGAGAGAATTATTATAATTTTGTTTTACATAGGGGGGATCTCATCCCAGGTTTATGGATGATTGGAGTTGTACACGGAGTGTGTGCACTATCATCTCGTTGATGACCTTTGTCTAGCCAGTTGAGTTGGTATACTTGGTGTCCAATAATGTCCAGAGGCTTGACTAGAATGTGATCAGGAACCTGTTATCCCGATCTGATATAATGGTGTGTGGGATCCCAAAATTTACCCACACTCGTTCAAAGAACAGTTTAATAGTGTCCTATGTTGTGATACTCTTCTTGCAGGCCGCCAATATAACCATCTTAGAAAATCTAACCACGACCGCAAATACATAGTCATTACCATGCTTGGTAGAAGGGAGGCTAGATAGATATTCTATGGAGATGGATTCTCAGGGTTGGTTGGGAGTAGGAAGAGTAGTGTACAGGGCTTCCTTATTGATGGTTGGTTTGGCGATGACACAAGAAGTGCGGGATTTGGTATATTTTCAAACATATCGTCTGAGTTTTGGTCAATAAAAATACTTTTGTAGTATGGCCACAGCTTTCTCCACACCAAAGTGTCCTGCGACCTGACTATAGTGTGCCTCTCAAATCATCTTTGCATGCTCACTTGAAGGAACACAAAGGTGGCGTAGGTAGCATAATAATGTGTTCTAGAGGTGGAATTATGGAACTTTCTTTCCATCCACTAGAATCTTGTATGTGGTGGGGAACTCTAGATCATTTTTGTATAGTTGTTACCGTTCAACGGTATTGTGACCACAAGAGTTGAAAACATTAGTCAATGTTGCAACTAGGGGTAGTTTGAGGCAATCTACAACATGATTGGTGCTACCCTTTTTGTATTTAATGTTCAATTGCAATTGTTGTAGATATGTAGACCACTTCTGATGGTGATCATTCTGCAATTTTCCTTGTGTCTATCTAAACTGAAGAGGTAGGTGATCTGTTTGTATGATCATATACTTCCCTATAATGTAATGTTTTCATTGTCGGTAAGTCTGCACAATAAAATACATCTCTTTATCATAGGTGAGGTACATCTGAATTGCATCGGAAAGTGTCTCATTATGATAGGTCACTGGATCCCCTTGCTATGTGAGAACTGCACCAAGTTAGGGGCATCTGTCTCAATTTCAAATGGTTATTGTAGGTCTGGAAATGTGACTACATGTTTTGATCAAAGGTGGTGCTTCAACTTAATCAACACCTTTTTTTTGGGACTCAGACATTTCACTCCACCTTTGGTAACCTGACCTAAAGCCCAAGTGATATGGGAGAATTGCAATACGAACCTCCAATAAAAATTGGCAAGGCCCAAAATGTTGCAAATCTCTATTAGAGTAATCAGGGTTGGCTAATCCTAAATGACTTGGATCTTAGTTCAATCTACATGCATGCCTTTCTCATCCATGATGTAACCTAGATATTGGACCTAGCTCATGCCAAAGGTGCATTTCTCCAAGTTGGCACATAGTTTGTGTTTCCATAGGGTTTGAAGGACCTGTCGAATGTGTTGCAAGTACTCTTCCCAACTCTTTTTGAAGATGAGGATGTTGTCCAGATAAAAAACCATGAACGAGTTAGTGAAGGGCCATAAGGTGTCATTAATCATCCTCATAAAAGTTGTACGGGAATTTTTCAACCTAAAAGGCATGACCAACCATTGAAAATGGCCTTCCTTGGATTTGAAGGTGTTCTTCCATACATCTATGGGCTCTATTGGAACTTGGTTATATCCAGACTTCAAATTGATATTTCTAAAATACTCGTCCCCCTTGAGCTAGTCTAGAAAGTCATCAATCCATGGGATTGCATACCTGTTCCTAACAGTGATTTTTTTAATGCCTGATAATTAATATAGAGCCTCCAGGTCCCATCTTTCTTTTCTACAAGTACAATTGGGCTCCCACATGGTGAGGCACTTGGTCAGATGTTCCCTTTTTGCATCAACTCCTGGATCTATTGCTTAATCTCTTCATTTTCCATAATGGAGTAGCAGTATATCATCCCATTGGGTAGAGGTGCACCGGGAGTCATATCAATCGAATGCTTGACCTGACAGTGCAAGGGTATCCCTGTGGGTGAGGAGAAGATGTTCGTGTATTCTTCCACGACCTTATCCACTTGCTTCTACTACATAGAGGAACCCCTCCCATGGGCCATGGATGTGGCCATGATCTTCCCCTTGCTAATTTCAGAACGAATCAGAATGAAAACAAATTTCCTAGTGTGGGAGATGATCTTACTGCATTTCTTAGCAGAGATCAAAGAGATGGCAGTAGGCAGGGATACCTCTAGTACCCTGTATAACTTATTACCCAAAGTAATAATAACAGTGTGAGACCTACACACATGCATAGCATGAAAGGGCCAGTAGTACCAACTTAACTCTAAACTTGGGTCAGGCCCCAATAAGCCAACAAAAGAGGAAGAGCTTCAGGACAAGAAAGACCTAGAAGACAAGAAGGAAACAGATACGACCAAATAAATCACATCTCCAGCAACATAATCTAAGAAGGAAAATTTGCAAGCCAATGTGGATCGTCTAGTTGCTAGTAGGGATTCCCTAGACACAACGTTAGTGGAAAAGAATCAATCCCTTGTGGAAAATGGATCTCCTCTAGAAAACACAAGGAATAATGTTGAAAAGGAAACTTCTTGGGCATATCAAGTGGGTGTGGAAGTGTTATGGAACCAACTCACAAAAAGATAGAAAAGATAGATCAACGCCTTAGAATTCAGCCTCTTCGAGGGGGCAACCTCCTTTACATTACACAAATGAACAATTCTTGGATGATACAAATGACAAGACCTCCTTTCTATATATAGGAGTCTAAGGGTTCATAATATAATCAGGTCTGACATAACAATAATAATGTAAGGGCACAATAATAACACTAGTGGGCTTCTATGGGACACAATAATAACAATATGGGGACTACATGGGTACAACAATATAATAAGGGGTTGTACTAATAACAATAAGCGGTTACACTAGTAGTATAGGGGCCTAACATGCCCCTCTCCTTCAAAAAGTGTTGTCCTCAACGCTTGAGTAGTTATTGATGCTTCTGTATAAAATTCTTATCCTTCCATGTGAAATCTTCAACAGCTAAGTTCTTCCACTTGATGAGATGCTTTGAAATTGATCAATTTCATAGTTGTCGACTTCTCGGTTCTGTAAATGCTTCAGGTTCCAATATGCTTTTTCCTTCCTTATCAAGTTCTCGCAATATTGTTGGAAATGGGATATTCAGAAACTTTTGAATGAGTTCCCACCCTGCTTCACCATTCTTCCATTCATAACTTCCTTTGTTTATCAAATTTGATTGGATAATTGTACTAACCTCTACCATTTCTGCAACCATATGTTCAATTTCACTCCTTTGAACAAATGGATATCTATAAGGCTTGACGTTTGGAGGAACACATCCTGGAACAAAATGAATAGCATGATCATGATCACGAATACATGGGAGACCTTTGGGAGTCTCAAATACCTTGGAATGGTTGTCCAAGACTTTCTGGAGATCTGGAGAAGTACATGGTTTCGATGTGCGAACAATTAGCAAACATAATTGTGCAATTACACCTCATTGTTCTTTCTTTAGAATCTTTGTCATTTCGTTAGAGTTAATTATCTTTCTTGATTTCCCTATGATACCCCTTAATTCAACTTCCTTTCCTTCCAAAGAAAATTTCATAAAAAGTTCTTGAAAATTAAAAGCTATTGTACCCAAGGATTGTAGCCATTGGACTCCTAGTACAACATCAGCACCACTCATTGGAACGGAAAACATTGGGCTATTCAATACATATTCTCCCATGGATAGCTTGATATTATGGCACTTTCAAAAGCAATTTATGGTTCCTCCACTTACAACCGTCACTTGACACTCTGGTGCTGGATCTAGGAAGCAATTCAAGTCCTTGGCTATATTACAATTAATAAAATTATGGGTACTACTCAAATCAATCAACATTATTACCTTTTTCTTCTTGATATGTCCTTATATCTTTACAGTTTAAGGAGTGGTAATTCCGATGAATGCTGTATAAGATATGGTCGGATTCATTTCTTCTTTCTCTGGGGTTGGTTCCTGGTGAGTATCCTTTTCCTTTGATGGTTCTTGATACTTTTCTTCCTGATATTTCACTATTTGAACCTTCTTCTTCTTGATATGTCCTTCTATCTTGAGAGTTTGGGGAGTGGTAATTTCTTCCAATGCTTTATAAGATATGGTCGAATTCATTTCTTGATGCTCGATGTGATCTTTCACTTCTTGAACACTTTTCTTCTTGATATGTCCTTCTATCTTGATAGTTTGAGGAGTGGTAATTCTGGCCAATGCATTGCAAGATATGGTTGGATTCATTTATTCTTTCTCTATGTGATCTTTCACTTCTTGAACCTTTTTCTTCTTGATATGTCCTTCTATATTGAGAATTTGAGGAGTGGTAATTCTTGCCAATGCTTTACAATATATGGTCGGATTCATTTCTTCTTTCTCTGGGGTTGGGTCCTAGCGCATATCCTCTTCTTTTGATGTTTCTTGATCCTTTTCTTCCTCCTCTTCATACTCTATGTAAAATATTTTCTTCTTAGCATACTTATGACCTTTAGTGCATTTTCTATCACAATTGTAACAAAGGCCTTTTTTTTTCCTTCCAATTGTTGTGGTGTAACCCTTGTAGGTTGCAGAAGGCTAGGAGAAACAACACTTCCATTATTATAGTTATGAGGGGTAGACTTCCTTGTTTCCATAATTTTACTTTACACTTTGTAACAAAGCCCTTTTTCTCTTTCCATTTGTTGTGGTGTTGCTCTAAAGAAGGTGTTGCTCTTTGTATCCTCATAATGTGTTATCATTTCCTCCGTGAAAATTGACCACGTAACAAGTTGTTTATGAGAACAAAGCCCTTTATACCATAAAAACTGATCCATTCTAAATATGAAGATGCAATACATACCTTTTGTAACAGTGGTACACCATGTAGATCAAAATATTGCTCCATCTGAAGTATCCAATTTATCGGATCCTTGCCATCAAACTTCCTCATATCGCATTTTCTTGATTGTAGGAGCTCGATCTTGAAATGACAATAACCTTCTAATTTCAGATCTTCCAGTTCTGAAATCGCAACCTGTAGTAGCCCTATGCATCCTCTTTCCAATGCCACCAGTATGATCCAAATTGGATTCTCCAACGAAGAGTTATGCCAAATCTCCCACGGTGACCTGATTATAAACTAGTTTAGTAGAGCAAACTTGTACAACGTGCCACCTGTCACTGTGTTAACATTTGGATCTGAAAAAATATATTCAAAAAACTACAGTCCGTCCTCTTTCTGTAACTTCTTACTAAATTTCAATCTGATGCTCAGAGAGACAGTTATGACTATTTTCCTCAGGTCACCTGTTTGGAATATAATAACACTAGTGGGCTTCTATGGGGCACAATAATAACAATATGGGGACTACATGGGTACAACAATATAATGAGGGGGTTGTACTAATAACAATAAGGGGTTACATTAGTAGTATAGGGGCCTAACAGGAATATCTCAAGAATATTATCGTGCACTTCCTGAAGAATGATCCCCCGGAATTTGTAGAAAATGTGGGTTGGACTCAAGTTGGGAAGAAAGGAAAAAAAATTGCCAAGAAAAACAAGAAATCAAATTAGATTAGAATAAAATTAGTGGACAATGGAATGTAAATGTGTCTGTAAATTGGGGCTTTTTGGAAATCTTTCATTTGGAAAGGGACTAAAAATTGTGTGTCACGGGGAACTTGCTTGAGGGTTTAGATTGAGCCTTCATGCTCAATCTCAAATTTACAAGCCTTGGATATCTTTGAAACATATAAATAGTTGTAGTCATATATCTAATTGTTTAAATATAAATACTATATATTGTATTTGAAAAATAAAAATTATTATTATTATTATTATTATTAATTATTAATTAATCAATGTAACAAAGTGGCTATATTGTTAAGTATAATTTTATTTTCTTAAGCATATTTCATTATTATATAAGTAATAAAATATTTTCAATTATTATTTTGGCAAATTATATATATATAGTCACATTGTTATATAACATACGATTGATGGTTATAGATTTTTTTTATAACGAACCTGAGAAACAAGTTGTTGTGTATGGTTGATGTGAGATGGGAGTGCAAAAGTGGTGTTGATAAAATTTTGTGGATGATGTTTTTGGTGGTGACTCATTATTGGAGAATATGATGAATGATGAATATGTATATTTTTTAGTTTCATTATAGATGAATATTGGTTATCTATGTGGTGTAGAGTAATTAGTTTGTGCGGGGTTTAGTCCTCACTAGGTTATAGGTTCAAATATCATGGGAGGGGTTGAGGATGATATCTATTTTGGGGGGAATTAAACTATCCTAAGGGGCATACAAGCTCGATCGAGATTTCCACAATCCTAGTGATAACATCTCATTGGTGGGAAAATCATTCTTCCATCCAACATTGGGGTTGACCCAAGCCTAATTTGAATATTATTATATAATATATATATATTTATTTTTTAATTATGTTTAAATATATATATATATATATATATATAGAAGATTAGATAATGATAGATAGATTAGATAGATAGATAGATAGTATGTATGTATGTATGTATGTATGTACATACATACATACTACATAATACATATCAAATTTACATTAACATTAATATATGTTTTAAATATCAATAAAATATAAAGTTTAAAAAAAAATTAATAACCTACCAATAATAATAAATCTCAACAATTAATTATTATTATTAACAATTATTTTTATTATATAATTTTACTACGTAATATGATAAAAAAGAATATATTTTATATATAATAATATATATATATATATATATATATATATATATATATATATATTCAAAATCAAAGTAATAATAATAATTTCATCTAATTTTAAGATTGCGATTTAGCCCAACATTAAATTTCCATATTTGTGAGATAATAAAAATCTTCCATATAATAATTCGACTATATTAAAATTTTACATACTTTATACTCATTTAAATATAAGGATGATGTAGAAGTATAAAGTTGCTAGACGATAAGAGAGGGAACGACAGAGGCATACAGACAACAATGGCGAAGGCACTGGAAAACAATGGCTAAAATAGGGCTTCTAGCGGCCTCGGTTTGGGTTAGTTTACTTGGAACAGATGTGGTGAGGTGCACGCGATGAAGGGATTACTGACAGGTCAAAAAGGGAATTTGCAAATATCCTTTCGGCAAGGAATTTGTCGACAGGAGTAGCAATTGTTTCTGTGTGCCCTCATCTAAACGCTACAACATTCATTACAAAACACCGTTATCATGGGGGAAGAGCTAGTTGACCACTCTGCTAATTCGATGGATTCAACACTAATATGGATAGATGATCCACCTTAGCATCTAGCCAGGCATTCACCAAAGAACCCACATGAATCGAATGACTAGGTTGGGGCATATATAACTAAAATGGAGGGCGATGTGTCAAACGCCCAACAAACTAGGGTTTTTGCAACTGACCCCTACAACAACTTCGGCTTTTGATTACAATCTATAAGAAGACCAGCCCCAACCAGTACTCAAGATATCATCTCCTTCCAAGCTACAATATTGGGGATTCGAAGAGACTACGTATCATACATCTGGACCTGGAAAATCATCTGTGGCAGCTAGGGGTTTACTCAATCACAAAGCTGCTACATCTGGCCTCGAGAACCTAGGGATTAACATATCTAGCAACCGAGGTGCAAACCCAAGGGTTTCTCACCCATAGCACATAGTTAGAACCTTAGATGTTTCGATGGAATTTCCCAACAGATATCGGCCCAAGAAGAATATAGGGTATCAGACTCGGATGATAACCATTCAGAGGTGCCTGAACATACTCCAGAAAATCACACCGAGAGAACGGGTGGCAAAAAATCTAAGTGTACCAAGGTGAGGGAGCGTGGACGACTGCTTGTAACTGGAGAAGGCATAAACATATTGCAGGCAGGAGACACTGAGAGCACACTGATTGTTGACAGAGTCAGAGACTACAACTATTCCATGGCAAGGCTAAAACGATGGACCATGGAAATTTGGGGACACGTCTTGGAGCAAACTGTTGGCATTCCTCACCATGATGCGAGGATGTTTTTCCCTCATATTTGCAAACCTCGACAAGGAAAATTGGGTATTATCTAAGTTTTGTTAAATTGAGATGACCCCTGTTCTGCTAAAGTGATGGACACCAATATTTGATCCTGACAAAGAGAAATTGGGGGCGAGACCAATATGGGTTAGGCTACTAGGACTACCTCTACAATTCTGGTCAGAGGATGTATTCAGGTGTATTGGGGATGATATGGAGGTATACCTAGATCATGATAGATCATACATTGAATCCAGAAACATCGCCATCGCCAGAATACTGGTACACTTAGAAACTAGAGAACGACTCATGGAAATTCTCCGTTTGCAATATCGTGAGTTCACCAGATGGAAAATCTTGGATTATCAGGGGGTTCCATTCCATTGTAGGTGGTGCCATGTAGCTGGCCATTTATACAAGGATTTCCAGTTGATCACATCTATAAATATCCAGTCTCCCAAGAGACAAGTGACTATGGGCACGCAAACTCAAACAGATATTTGATCAAACCCTGCACAGAATGCATTATTAAAACCCTCGAGGCAACAGAGGGATACTAGGAAGACTCCTCAACAACTAGTTGCTCAGCCTTCTTCAGTAAGGGTCACAAAATCTCACTCTTCTAGAACTAGTCCAATATCGGGTATTACACTCTCATCCTCTCCTCCCATATCTTGTCATGCTTTTAATTATGTATATGCTAATTTATCTCTTGATGCATTGGGTTCTGGTCTATCTGCATGCAATTTGAGTCCCGTCACTTGCCTTGTTCCATCACCCACCCCCCGCCAACCTAGCTACTAATCCTACCACTATCAAGGGTGCCCTTTCCTCTCATATTGTATGGGCTGTATCATCCAGAAATAGCTCCCAACATAGATATAATCACAGATCCCTCACCCACCCCAAGCCTCAACTCACCTTCGGCTTAGGAGACACCTCCCCACCCCCTAAACCTAAGAAAATCCTCGGGGGAAGGAAATCCTACATATCCAAGGTTATCCAACGGGCAGGGATTGAGGTGGAAACTGGCATACAAACCTCCATAGACTGGGTTCTTAGAGCACAAGGCAACCCTGTATTGGTTACCCCATGAAGTGCTTATCTTTCAACTATAGGGGTTTGACCAGTCTAGATAAAAGCTTTGCCCTAAGGAGACTTTTTGAATATGAAAGGTTAAACGTAATATTCCTACAAGATACATTGGGAGATGGAGATGCGATCAACAGTATTATGATATCCATCCTACCTAGTTGGATGTTTCATATCCTTGATGTGAGAGGACGAGTGGGGGTTTATGCTATTGGCTTCAATAACATAACTATCAAGACTTAAAACATTTGTGGATGTGAAGGAGTATTAGGAGAAGACATTATATATGTTGAAATGGACACCCCACTTTGCTTGATCAATATATATGGGCCTTGTCACAACTGTGTAGGCTTCTGAGATAAATTGATGGCTTCATCATTTATGAATAAGAATAATATCATCATTGGCGGAGATCTAAACTTCTCATTGGGACATGCTAAATCATGGGGTTCACGAGCTCAGATTGGCCCCCTAACCAACTACTTTGAGTAGCAATTGGACTCGCATAGTCTCCTGAATATATACATGGCCAAAATTCATCCACTTGGCGTGGGAGAATCGAGGATGATGCACTCGCCTGAAGATTGGACCGATTTATCATTAAAGCACAATTGGTGGATCAATTGGATAGAATAAGACATTGGGTGGGATCTTGGAGTATTTCTTATCATTTCCCAATTTTCTTCGAAGTAATGAACTCAGATTGTAAGCTAAATACTCCTTTTAAATTCAATTCAGCATGGCTTGAGGAGACTGAATTGCATAATATTGTTAAGAAATCATGGATCCACTACTGCCAAGATTCCAACTCTTCACCACTCATAGTCATATCAAGAAACTTTTCTCGAATCAAGCATAGGACCATTATATGGGAAAAAGGAAAAAAGAAAAGATACGAAGCTACTCTACAAAAGATTGACGCTGAAATTGTTGTGATGGAGAACACTAGAAATTCAGGTTATCTATCCATTGAAAGGAAGAATCAACTTATTAGTTTGGAAGCAGAAAAGACCAAACTCTTAAGACAGAAAGAGGAATCTTGGAGATTAAGGAGAAGAGACATATGGCTTCTGGTCGAGGATGACAACACAAAATTCTTCTACCAATGCACTAGGGGGGAGAAAATTAACCAATACGATTTGGAAATTAAGGGATCAAAATGGAAGGGAGGCCAATGCATTCAGTCAGCTTGCGGACATGGGCATTAGACATTTCTCCCAAATGTTCAGAGCTCCACAATAAGAAACTATAGCAAAAGTGCTCTGCATTTCCAGGACAATGCCTCGATTTGTGAATGAGGATGATGTGGAGAATTTGAACAAATCAATCTCGTATGGGGGAATTGAAGTTGTTCTGAAGTGGATCAAAAAATACAAAAGCCCTGGAACAGATGGATCACCTATTAAATTTTATCTTACATTTTTTTACTTTATGGTATGTACCTCCTACTAGCAATTGAGGAATGCAGATTGTCTTGGAAGATGTATGATGGATTTAACTCTACATTTATTGCACTCATCCCCAAGGCTAATAATATCCAGACATTTGATGACTATCGACCTATATCCATATGCATCTGCATTTACAAAATCATATCCAAAATAATAGCTATCCACATCAAGCCCATCTTATCCATGCATATATCCAAGGGATAAGTTTCATTCCTCAAACATAGACAGATCCATGAATCCATTGGTACTTCTCAAGAAGGCCTTCACTTTACTAAACTCAAGAACCTTAAAAACATCATTCTTAAACTTGACCTCTCAAAAGCCTTTGACAGAGCATGTTGGACATACCTTCAACATATTCTTAGCCACATTGTCTTTCCTCACTCTTTCATAAAATGCATCATGTGTTGCTTCACTTCTGCATCCTATAGAATTCTTATCAATGGGGTTGCATCCAATTTTTTCCATGCTAAGTGAGGTCTCATACAATGGTGTTCATTATCACCCCTTCTCTTCCTCTTGATAATGGATGGATTAAGTCAGCTCATATCTAATGCCCAATCATTCGAGTCATTACGCGAGGTCAAACTGATTGATGTAACCTATCTTATGCATATTTTATTTTTTGATGATGTACTAATATTCTTAGATGGATCCATTCGGGACATAGCTTGTTACAAGCATATATTGTCCCTGTTTTGTAAAGCTACAAGAATGATGCCTAATTTCATAAAATCCACCATATGCCTATATGTTTTTCACTAAATGAACAAAGATATGCTCTTCAACAATTTCAATTTACATGACTAGACATTGAGGAGGGCCTAAAGTACCTTGGTTTCAGACTCAAACCAAATGATTATTGTATTGTGCTCTGGACTTAGTTCATTACAAAAATTGAAGGGTGCATCAACATTTGGCAGTAGAGATGGCTATCTAAAGAAGGTAGATTAGTTCTTATCAAATAAGTGCTAGAGGCTATACCAGTATATTGGATGGCTCTGGCCTGGATCCCTAAAGGTATCACCACCAGAATACAACAAATCTTCCGTAGATTCTTATGCAGATGGAATCATGATGAAAGGAATTTTACATGGGTGAAATGAGAGAGAATTGGAAAGCCCAAAAAATGGGGTGTCTAGGGCATCAATGATCCAGGTGGATGTTGGTGGCCACCCACCTATCCCACATGGACCCCCACAACTGTCTCTTTCAGATTTTCAATTTCTGAAATTGTACCACAATTTACTATTTTTATCATTTTTTCAAGTCCTGAACTTCCGAAGTCGTTTTGAGGCCCTAAACGACGTATTTTTGGAAATATGGGAGTAACATGGGTCCATGAACCGATGTTTCTCTTTTCAAAGTTGTAGTACTCGGATATATATTTCTAACGAGATATTGTGCACGTCAAACAAAGATTGTATGCCAAGGTTATGACCTCGGGAAGTTGATGTACCAATTTACCCAAACGGGGCCCACAGTTTATCTCCTAGGGTTATGTTTCTGGATGTTTAGGGTTTTCCATTGTTTCTCATCAATAAATAGGCCTTTGAGCCCCATTATAACACATTTTAGAGGCATGTAGCCACCACATCTCTTCTCAGACATAAGCTACCATCTCCCTAGCTGGTTTATTTCCATTTATGTTTGTAAGCATATTTCAGTGTTTTACATTAACGAAATGAAGTATTATTTGCGCTGCATTTCTGTATTTATCATTATCTATGTAATTTTTCATGTTGTTGTTTAAATTTGGATCAGTGGTATCAGAGCGGTCTGCTCTTTTTCTATTTTTCTTTGCATGTCCCTAACGAGGTTGGGATATAAGGAGTTAGGGCTTGAACTGGTTGAATCTTTGCAAGACCAACCTCGCAAATCCCAACGACCTCCCATGGCAGATGAAAAGAAAGATGAGGGGGCAGGAAATCCTATCAAAATATTGCTCGAAGAAGCCCTCAAGAGAAAAATGAACGCGATGATGGACAACTTTTCCCAGATCCTTCAGCGGCTACCTAGAGGTGACGCATCAGCTTCCAACAACTACTCTAGAAATGCCACATCCTTTAAGGTACAAGTTAATTTTGAAATCCATGTTTGGTCAATTTAGTGTGTCCTAAATTGCTACATTAATTATCAATCCAGGATTTGTAAGCTGATGAAGTGTGGTGCACTATATGTGCAAGACAACCTATTTCTTACTTTTTGTTGTTTTTTATTTTTATTTTGTTTTGGCGGTTCTTATCTTTGTTTGTCTCCTAATGTGAATGGAAATTGTATCCCTGAGTTTTAAGAATACTCTAGAAGACAAGTATGGATATAAATTTTAAGGCAATTATGTCCTCTATAATGATTTCCAGAACTTTAACACTTCAAAGGGTCTTAGAGCATACTAATGATGAAATTAATACTTGAACAAAAATGAAAATGTGCTGCTACTCAAGTCAAACAAATAATGAACTATTGATCATGAATCCATTATCTCTGCTGCTTTTTAAATACAGAAAAATGAACTAAGCTACTGCACTCAAGTAAATCAAAAATTGCAATCTAATAAAAGTAAAATCAATTCACATCATTCATAGTCTGATACCTTGCCAAGTAGTCTAAGCTATGGCTTTCAGAGATAATGTCAATGATATGAGCAAGCTGATGTCTAATTGCAGAAAAGTAAAACTAAAATCAAATCACATCATTCATAGTCTGATACCTCACCAGGTAGTCTAAGCTATGGCTTTCGAAGATAACATCAATGACATGAGCAATTTGATATCTAAACTAACTACTAAAGCAAGTGAACAAGACTGGAATCAAAGCATAACTAGAATTAAAAAAAACTAAGAAAAGAAGAGTCAAACGAGAGGTTATGTTAGGATATTCCGACACATAGGAGTAGTTAAGTATAACTTGTTCTAGTATAGAGTTAGGTAAAGTGTGTTTCTTTACTATGTACATTTGTAACTTACAATCTGACAGTCACGATATGTAGTGATCCGACGGTTCATTCTCTCCTCGGTAT